>JAMPIV010002858.1:0-89009 GCA_024509875.1 Oreohelix idahoensis
AGGTTAACGGTGAATCGTAGTCACTGTGATACAGTGAGTGATACAGAAGGGAACGAAAGAAGGAACGAACTTTATTTTCAAAGTGTTGAGAATTGGACACGCAGGCCTGTCTAACATTCTGCCTTACCTTTTTCTCATCTTTTATACTGTATTCATTTATTCTCTTATATATACTGTTCAAAAAAAGAAACGCAACATTATTGCAGTGGTAATGGACACCAAATTTCAAACTTGTACCAAAATTTTATTTTACGGAATTAATGTTTCAATCTTGGCATAAAGAAACTTTCAGACTTTAACAATGAAATGATGTTCATTAAATTTGGTTTGGACTTTTATTCTTTGCGACTGAGGCCTCCGTTTCAGTTATGTGTATGGCCTCCTCTGGCCTCTATCAGAGAACGACATTTCCTTGACATGGATCCGATTAGCCGTTGGATCTGTTGTTGTGGGATGGCTGCCCACTCTTCCCGCAGTGCAAGAGACAACTGTCGGAGATTGGCTGGAGCCACGTCTCGCTGGCGGAGTCGTCTGTCGAGTTCATCCCATAAGTGTTCTATGGGGTTCATGTCTGATGACATGCCTGGCCACTGAATGGTCTGGACGTTGCGAGGAACTGGGTGGTGAGTTGTGCCACATGAGGTCGAGCGTTATCCTGCTGAAAAATAGACCCCTGTGCAGCCAGAAGTGGAAGGACGTGAGGACGAAAAATTTCAGCGACGTATCGTTGGGCATTCAGGCGTCCTTCAATTTGCACCAGGTCACTTCTTCCCATGAAGTTGATCGCCCCCCACATCAGTACACCTCCACCACCATATGGAGGATCCTCATCAACGCTGTTCTGGGCGTAGCGCTCATGGACTCTGCGGTAAACTCTTCTCCGCCTATCGTGTCGCTGGAGCACAACAAATGATTCATCACTAAACCAAACCCGTCTCCAGTCATTCCCAACGCCCATTGACGATGCTGGTTCGCCCACTGCAGTCGGTTCTGGCGATGCCGGTCCGTAAGAACAGGACCTCTGTAGGTTCTTCTAGCCCAAAGACAAGAGTCGTGCAGCCGGTTCCTGACCGTTTGATCTGAAATTCGACGAGCTGCTGACATTGACTGGACTGTGGAGGACGCAGATGCAAGTCGATTCCTGAGGTGACGCAGCCGTATGAAGTGGTTTTCGGCAGGAGTTGTGACTCTGGGTCTTCCACTGCGCGGCCGGTCTGCCACTGAGCCAGTTTCTTTAAATCGCCTCCAAAGGCGACTAATGGTGCTTCTAACCACAGTAAATTGTCTGGCCACTACACTTTGTGACTGTTTAGTCTGTAAACGTTCAATGATGATGAGTCGTTGTTCTGTAGTGAGATGAGCCATACTTGCGCATTGAATTTTCAACTGAATTTATTCGAGGAGCGTCAATCTTTTATAGGCATTTAATAATATGGTCAGAGAGTTTTGTGTTCAGTAAGTTTCACGGGATTCTCATGAACCTTTCACGAGTTATTGTCAAAAATGTTGTTTTGACCTTGACCTCTTTCATGACCTCACCAATCATGAAGTGAGTACAATTCAGGTAACCAGGAGAAGTTAATGACCAGCTGGACACAGTCGATAGGTTGACTGATGTCCAATCAGCGAATATCTTTTATAAAAGTAACACCAAAAAAGTTGCATTTCTTTTTTTGAACAGTATATATTAAACGTTATAGTTAAAAAAAAAACAGTTCAACAGTAAAGTAACGGTATACTCATATGTACATAATCTAATTATAATTAAAAAAATACTCTTAAAATATATTGAAAGAATCCCGTTACATGCCCATTGAAGCATATCGAGAATATGGTGTTAGGCCTATATTTTCTTGACCATATGACATATTAGGAGTGATGTGGTCAGCATCACGCCGGCCGCCTTTAACCTTCCCAGAGTTACTCTTGTACCCAAATCCACGAGGCTGGGACGACTCCGGTGCCATTTGCGTTAAAAAAAAAATCCCATCTCAACTGGGGATCGAACCATGGGCAACTAAGCTCGGAAGCTACCTCACTAATCACTGTGCTATTGCGGCTCTAAAATATATTTTAATGAAAAAATTATCATCACAACCTACATACAATAATATACAGAATGCCATCGATTTACCCCGGGATATGTTCCTGGCCTAACTGGCTGACTTGGAATATTCTAAACCCTTTGAAAATAAAGTTCGTTCGTTCTGTGTAAGGTGAAACCATTTTATAATTAAAGTAAATGAAATGTCAATGAATTACGTTCCAGGTACACACAAATTGACGAGAAATATAATGCTATTAAATGGAATACTCTGAAATAAAGTAAATGAAATAAAATAATGTAAATAAAAATAAAATAAATATAGTAAAATAAGTAGATTAAAAAAAAAAATATTTTGTACACTTACATCCAAAAATGGCATAATGCAGCGGCTTTTATTCTCTGACGAAGTCCTTGGTTGAGAATCGTCACGTTTGTGTGTGTGTGTCAGTATGTAGGTGTAGGTGTAGAAAGCATGCAGTGTTGTCTGCCGTAATTTCCTTTTCCTTTCCTTTAAAATCTAGTAACAAAGGCTCATGGATGCTGTAATGCTCCTCTTTGCTGTAACACTCAACTCCCAGTCGAGGTCAGTCTCCCAGAGCGCGTCAGTAATTTTCTCCACGTCTGACAGGATGTGCTGCAGGTCGCCTGTCTTCATTGCTCTTGTATGAAACTCTTCATCCTCTATTTCCTCCTCTTCTTTTTGTTGGCTTTGCTGTGCAGCCAATTCTTTCAAGTCTTCACTTGACAGAGGCTATCCATGGCCTTTCAGCACTTATGTTGCGTCTTCAAATGTAACTTCGGGCAAGCCCACCTGTTGTGCCAGTCTTCTAAGATCTTTAATTTAATTTTCTTTTAAATTTAATAATAATATTCCATGTTAATGTAATGAGAAGTTTTAAATTATATATGTTTTTTACCTTTGGGTTTCAAAATCGGCGTTGTTCGGAATCAGCGCGAATTGGACCGGAGAAATCTAGGGTAACCTGTATAATGATTTAGGAACACAGTTAATTTGGGAAGTAAGTAATCTTCACGCATGACGTATTCGAGAAGTCTGCGATTGTAGTAGCAGGACATCGGACAAAAAAGGAAAGTAACACAAGTGATACGTACTCTGGGGCTTCGAACCAGGAAAACAGTATCAGGCAACGATAAGGACAAAGGCGTTACAACAGTGGCCAAATGGGACTTACGGTAAAACAAACTAAAAAATCCGGATATATATATATATATATATATATATATATATATATATATATATATATATATATATATATATATATATCTATATATATATATATATATATATATATATATATATATATATATATATATATATATGTTATTATCACAAGATTACACACGTCATGAAAAGTGAATTTCGGAGAAGTGTTGTTACTGCCTATGGATATATGGGTGCACAACTTTTAGCAGTAAAAATTTGCAAATGACAGATTGCGAGGTAACTGTGAGAAACTGATCATACGTAATTAGTAATCCGAGAATTGGTAAAATTATTTTTTTTTGGTTAAATACAAGTACAATAAGAAAACTTTCATGTTGCCCCAAGAAGCCTTTGACAGGTAACTGGATGTACAAAGACGGTTCAAGAATTAACAAACTAAATCACTAAACAGGAAATATAAAAACAGTAAATCCGATTGACAGAGTGGTTAGAGCGCTGGTCTGCCGCGGCAAAGGTGGCGGGTTTGATTCACGGTATCATCACGCTCCAGTCTACCCAGCTGTAAATGGGTACCTGACTTTTCTCTTAAGTTAGGGAAGGAAAAAGCAGCGAGGAAGGGAACTGGTCACCCCACCACTGGATGCTGGACCTAGTATATAGAAGTCTCTAACACTTCACTCCCCTGCAGAAGTATCTCTCGGTCGGCGGCCATCCTTCGTGCAGTGCCGCAGTCATGGTCCATTCTTCGCATCTCGACCTCCACAGTTCTCCAGGAAGTTGTTTTTGATCGGCCTCTCTTTCGCTTACCTTCAGGGGTACATAGCATAGCTGTTTTTGTGATGGCATCAGGGTGTTATGTCGCTTTATTTTGTGTTAGTATCTTTATTTTTTTTGTTTGTTTGGTGGTCACGGCCCATGTTGGAAGATAGGACGTTTTCTTGTCTACGCATACCAACACACACGCACAATGCGCTGTCCAGTGGTACTTTGTCATATTCCAAAACAATCTTGGAAATCAAACATAAATGCCTATTTTTTAAAACAGCTATAAGCATTATACTGTTCATTCGATCCTGGCATGTCGAGAGGAGTTTTTAAAACGAGCGCGAAACGAAAGTGCCTTGAGGGAATTTGAAGGATAAGCTTTTGAGGAATCTTTCGAATTCGTTTGCAGCAGAAAAAATACCTAATATTGAAATAATTATCTCACAGGCGTTGAGAAAATCGTTGATAACATCAAAAAGAGATGATGGATATGGTTAGAGCAAGTAAGAACAATATATTTTCTTCTTCTTCTTCTTCTTCTTCTTCTTCTTCTTCTTCTTCTTCTTCTTCTTCTTCTTCTTCTTCTTCGTTCGCTTTTTAAACAACCACATATATCTCTTTTATAAAGCTGGCAGACCGTCTCAGGCTTCTCTCATCACCATACAGTTTCTACCTCAACAGGGTTGGAGAAGGCTGCGCTTCCACTCGCCTCCTCTTGTGGAGTTGACAGTTTTGGTACATGTTCTACTGTTTGTTTGTCTTCCCCACATGGACACAGACCTGTCTGTCTGATTTTCAGTTTGTTGAACAAATGACTGCAATCGCCGGTTCTTTATCTGAAAATTATCACTTCATCTCTTCTTGGCACTGGTTTCCTAACTCAGTGGTCTATGGTTCGATCCCCAGATGAGGTGGGATTTTTTTTAGGCGCAAACGGCTCCTGGGTCGACCCAGCCCCAACTGGGTACCAGAGCAACTCTGGGAAGGTTAAGGAGGCCGGCGTGATGCTGACCACATCACCCCTAGTGTGCCGATGGTCATGAAAATATGGGCCTAACACCATATTCCCAATATGCCTCAATTGGCGTGTAACGGGATCCTTTACCCCTCCCTTACCATCTCTTCTTGGTAATGTATAATATGGTTCTGGAGTATCGGAATCTGGGTGTACCTAGTTCCATTTTTTTCTTTAGTTATTTCTGATGACTGCTTTTATCACTTCGTATGTAGCACTGTCTTGTGTTAGAAGAACATGTGTAAGGACATTTTCTTCAATGCGCTCCTCAATGGAACTCTACGAGAATGAGGGGGAAAGGAATTATGGGGATAGAATGAGTAGAGTTGTCGAGAGAGCAAATATACAAGCGAGATGTTGCAGAATCCAGTTTTACAAGTTTAGATAGAGACAATTTTAAGACAACTTTTACCTCAAAAGGGTTCACGAGAAAAGAATGAGAAATATCTAAACCTCCGGAATTTATGCAGTAATAACATATGTAACATGTACGTATTAACATATCTAACATGTACGTATTAACATATCTAACATGTACGTATTAACATTTCTAACATGTACGTATTAACATATCTAACATGTACGTATTAACATTTCTAACATGTACGTATTAACATATCTAACATGTACGTATTAACATATCTAACATGTACGTATTAACATATCTAACATGTACGTATTAACATATCTAACATGTACGTATTAACATATCTAACATGTACGTATTAACATATCTAACATGTACGTATTAACATTTCCAAAAAGCTACAGACTTTCATAAATGGGTACTTACGTAGAATAAAAGAATTGAAGTTATATTACAAGATCACTAATGTGGAACTGATGACAAGATCACTAATGTGGAACTGATGACAAGATCACTGATGTGGAACTGATGACAAGATCTCTGATGTAGAACTGATGACAAGATCTCTGATGTGGAACTGATGACAAGATCTCTGATGTGGAACTGATGACAAGATCACTAATGTGGAACTGATGACAAGATCTCTGATGTGGAACTGATGACAAGATCACTAATGTGGAAATGATGACAAGATCACTAATGTTGAACTGATGACAAGATCACTAATGTTGAACTGATGACAAGATCTCTGATGTGGAACTGATGACAAGATCACTCATGTGGAAATGATGACAAGATCACTAATGTGGAACTGATGACAAGATCACTAATGTTGAACTGATGACAAGATCTCAGATGTGGAACTGATGACAAGATTACTCATGTGGAAATGATGACAAGATCACTAATGTGGAAATGATGACAAGATCACTAATGTGGAAATGATGACAAGATCACTAATGTGGAAATGATGACAAGATCACTAATGTAGAAATGATGACAAGATCACTAATGTGGAAATGATGACAAGATCACTGATGTGGAAATAATGACAAGATCACTGATGTGGAACTGATGACAAGATCACTTATGTGGACATGATGACAAGATCACTAATGTGGAAATGATGACAAGATCACTTATGTGGAAATGATGACAAGATCACTAATGTGGAACTGATGACAAGATCACTGATGTGGAACTGATGACAAGATCTCTGATGTAGAACTGATGACAAGATCTCTGATGTGGAACTGATGACAAGATCTCTGATGTGGAACTGATGACAAGATCACTAATGTGGAACTGATGACAAGATCTCTGATGTGGAACTGATGACAAGATCACTAATGTGGAAATGATGACAAGATCACTAATGTTGAACTGATGACAAGATCACTAATGTTGAACTGATGACAAGATCTCTGATGTGGAACTGATGACAAGATCACTCATGTGGAAATGATGACAAGATCACTAATGTGGAACTGATGACAAGATCACTAATGTTGAACTGATGACAAGATCTCAGATGTGGAACTGATGACAAGATTACTCATGTGGAAATGATGACAAGATCACTAATGTGGAAATGATGACAAGATCACTAATGTGGAAATGATGACAAGATCACTAATGTGGAAATGATGACAAGATCACTAATGTAGAAATGATGACAAGATCACTAATGTGGAAATGATGACAAGATCACTGATGTGGAAATGATGACAAGATCACTGATGTGGAACTGATGACAAGATCACTTATGTGGACATGATGACAAGATCACTAATGTGGAAATGATGACAAGATCACTTATGTGGAAATGATGACAAGATCACTAATGTGGAACTGATGACAAGATCACTAATGTGGAACTGATGACAAGATCACTGATGTGGAACTGATGACAAGATCACTGATGTGGAACTGATGACAAGATCACTGATGTGGAACTGATGACAAGATCACTTATGTGAAAATGATGACAAGATCACTAATGTGGAAATGATGACAAGATCACTAATGTGGAAATGATGACAAGATCACTTATGTGGAAATGATGACAAGATCACTAATGTGGAAATGATGACAAGATCACTAATGTGGAAATGATGACAAGAAACAGACAAGTATCACAGGAACAAGAAGTGAGGAGATGACGCTAGAGATGGATAGGGCACACATTGAGGACACCTGTTTACAGCATTACAAGGCAGTCCTTTTTCTGGAATATCCAGGGTAAGAGAGGTAGGCGGAAATCAAGGAATAATTGGAGAAAAGAACTGGAAATTGACATGAAGGGGTGAAGATGACTCTCAGCTGACTTCACTATAATGGAAGATTTGGCATAAGATTGTTGAACGCCTATGCTCCTTGGGGAGCTGATGGGCGATGCTGATTTTCCCCTGGGAGCAAAGAATGCACCTCCTGCGTTTTGTATTCTTATTTTGACGTCACTATTATAAAGGGTAGACGATGGTATTGAGATTATATAAAAAAGGTGAAAACTAGAACATTAGTTCGTTGTATAGAATACGTTAATATTTGAAGCCATACGCTTTAAACAACATCAAAGTAGCTGTATAATCATCATCGTCGTCAGCTTTCATCACACAAAGTAAATGATGAAGTGTATACGACTGACAAAACAATGATTCTACACCCAACGCAATTTAAGCTTATTACTCACACTGGAAGGGGAAGATTATTACTCACACTGGAAGGAAACGTATTACCCACACTGGAAGGAAGCTTATTACCCACACTGGAAGGAAACGTATTACCCACACTGGAAGGAAGATTATTACTCACACTGGAAGGAAGATTATTACTCACACTGGAAGGAAACGTATTACCCACACTGGAAGGAAGATTATTACTCACACTGGAAGGAAGATTATTACTCACACTGGAAGGAAGCATTTTACTCACACTGGCAGGAAGCATTTTACTCACACTGGAAGAAAGATTATTACCCACACTGGAAGGAGGATTATTACCCACACTGGAAGGAAGCTTATTACCTACACTGGAAGGAAGATTATTACCCACACTGGAAGGAAGATTATTACTCACACTGGAAGGAAGATTATTACTCACACTGGAAAGAAACATATTACCCACACTGGAAGGAAGATTATTACCCACACTGGAAAGAAGATTATTACCCACACTGGAAGGAAGATTATTACTCACACTGGAAGGAAGATTATTACTCACACTGAAAGGAAACTTATTACCCACACTGGAAGGAAGATTATTACTCACTGGAAGGAAGCATATTACTCACACTGGAAGGAAGATTATTACCCACACTGGAAGGAATTTACTACCCACACTGGAAGGAAGATTATTACTCACACTGGAAGGAAGATTATAACTCACACTGGAAGGAAACTTATTACCCACACTGGAAGGAAGCATTTTACTCACACTGGAAGGAAGATTGTTACTCACACTGAAATGAAGATTATTACTCACACTGGAAGGAAGATTACTCATACTGAAAGGAAGAATATTACTCAAACTGAAATGAAGATTACTAATCACACTGGAAGAAAGATTATTACTCACACTGGAAGGAAACATATTACACACACTGGAAGGAAACTTATTGCCCACACTGGACGGAAGAATTTTACTCACACTGGAAAGAAGATTATTACTCACCCTTGAATGAAGATAATTACTCACACTAGAAGGAAGATTATTACTCACACTGGAAGGAAGCTTATTACTCACACTGGAAGGAAACGTATTACCTACACTGGAAGGAATATTATTACTCACACTGGAAGGAAGAATTTTACTCACACTGGAAAGAAGATTATTACCCACACTGGAAAGAAGAATTTTACTCACACTGGAAGGAAGATTATTACTCACACTGGAAGGAAGGTTATTACTCACACTGGAAGAAAACTTATTACCCACACTGGAAGGAAGATTATTACTCACACTGGAAGGAAACTTATTACCCTCACTGGAAGGAAGATTATTACGCACACTTTAAGGAAGATTATTACGCACACTGGAAAGAAGCAATACACTATCTTTGGGCATATTATGAGAAACAGAAAGCTGGAACATTTTGTGAGAACAGGAAATATTGAAGGAAAAAGAGACAGAGGAAAACAAAGAGAAAGATACTAGACAGTTTGACGTCACAGAGTGTGAAAAAGTCAACAAAAGAAATTATAAACCATACTGTAGACAAGCACTGAGGATGTCGTAGATTTTTGATAGGAGAATTAAGACTTGGGTTGGTCCCTTCTGAATAGATTGGAATGAGTGATAGTCACAGTGTGAGATAGAAATACCAAATAGATTTCCACGAGTGAGGTGGTAGAATTGTGATAGAGGCTGTCTCTGAGAGCGAGAAATCTTCTCTCTCTCTCTCTCTCTCTCTCTCTCTCTCTCTCTCTCTCTCTCTCTCTCAACTATCTTCTACGACAGATCCAGAGTAGTCAGACAGTCTAACGCATATACATTAAATATATATATATATATATATATATATATATATATATATATATATATATATATATATATATATATCCAAACACGTGCACGCACATTCAAGTGACGACAGGTAGACACACAGACGTGGGAAACTATAACAAATGATTATATAGATATTTAGAACGAGTTGACCAACACGCTGATTACTTTATTGTTAAGTTTATTTATCATTGTAAACTTACGTCACAACATGTAAAATTACATCAAAAAGGCATATACACAAAGTCATAAACAAATCAAGGAATGCTACAAGAACTGATAGACCCACAGTTATGATCTTCCCTCGATGGATAGTCCACAGTCCCGTTAGGAGAAAGATGATAGCACAAAGAGTCCCAGATACATATGATTGAGTCTAAGAGTTTTCCCCGTTTAAGGTATGAACAGACCTGATACTATAATCTGGTTTAAGGGAAAATATTGTTAGCAAAACAAACTTGCATGAAGAAAGTTATGACAGCAAATAAGTGCCAAAATACAACGGTAAAATAACACTCAGACCTGCGTTCACTCTATTCATTCAGCCGTGGCCACGTGCGCACATTTATACTTACAGCTTTGATCGCTGCCTCTGGGAACATAATTTTTTCTAGGACCTTCACACAGACCCGTAAATGCAGTCTCGACCAAGAAATCCCCAGTTCCAAAAAGACGTACTGAATTCTCTGTCTCAGGGAACGATTCCTTGGGTGTTCTTATTTTTCGGATGTCTGTTTAAGTCACTTAAAACTTGTCCAGGCACGAAAGTTAGCAGAGCACAGTGTCACTAGCGTAGGTTTCTAAAAAATGAGGAATGTCAGGTCGGGTGCCTTATCTCAGTTTATGACTATATTTGGTCACCACACTACTAGTCAAAACTCTGTCGGAATGTTACTGATATTTTGCTTGCCACAGCGGGCTGATCTGTACTTAAGTATTATTCTGGAAGAATTAATTCTGGCGCGATAGGCCTTTTACTTCATTTAACTGTTACAGTTCATGTAATGAAAGTGCTTAAGTTCTTCACAGATAATGTTCATGTACTAGAACGCTGGCAAAGATAGGGTCACCCCAGTATTCACTGAATAAGGGAAAAAACACATATAAATATTTAACATATTATGTACTCACTATAACTTACATTTATAAACTGCAAGCGTATAGCTTGACTTATCATTTAGAACTTCCCGTGAAATAAGTTATATTTAAAAATTAAACATCCTGAATTAGGAATACCTACGCATTCCGTCAATTCTCAAGATGTAGCAGTCATTTAATAAGTTAGTTTTAAAATATATCGACTGCATATTAGCAGTTTAAATTAAATCCATTATGGCTACATGATTTTAAGCTAGAAATTATAATTTATTCCGCTTTCCACTGTAACTCGTCGACTAGAGAATATAACAGACTTAATAATTTAACTCCCTGCACAGACCTAACTAGCAAAATGAAATAAGTGATTTAACACTTTAACACTCACAAAATACTAGCTATATCTATTTTTACCTCAGACAGAACTACAGGTCGTCGCACAACTTTAGAATCATATGCTGAATATTTTATTGAAGTCTAGAAGTTCGACAAATTGTCGAAACAAACTGAGAAACTTCGCTATACAGCTTATTCTGTTCCGAGCAACCTGTCTACTGCGAATTTAGAGGACTTGAATGAAAATAAAATCTAACTCCCTCCAGAATATATGAAACACCAGACAAAGATCACTATTTCCATAAACTACGCAATAGCCTCCCCTTCTCTTAACACCTCCTGTACATAGATGCATGCCGTAACTGCCATCAGTGCGTCTATGACACCTCCTATCCTCATTACTGAGCGAGGAGTGAGTGGCAGATCACACTTTTCGCTGAGAAAGGTAACCGAGAAACTACGTGTCCGGTGGAATATCCCAGACACTGTCTGGTCTGTGCGAATGCGTCTGGCGCGATTCACACCTCCATCCAGCTATCGGACCGTGAGAGCTCATGGCAAGTGCGAGAAACGCTGTGACAGGTGAAAAATGCAGACGATATCTCGCCTATAAGTCTGGCGAAAACGAATATTCACAGTTTACGTCCACGACGCAATAACCTCCCGAGCCTGGCATCTACGTAATAACATCACATCACTAGTGCGTTTCTAAATGAGAAACTAAACCCGGCGAAAGTTAGAATGGGAAAATAGTAATGTGTATAGTCGCAAACGTACGAATGCGAAAAACACAGGAAAAAGGATAAAAATGATAATAAAATAGAGGATACGGGTGAAAGAAGAAGAAGAGGATATAGGCAATTTATAGATCATAAATGTCTACGTGACAGAGGAATATAACTGGACATGATCGCCTGCGCCATCAGGCATGGTACTTGAAGACCCAAATCTATCTGGTGTAGAGTTACTTCCGACTATGTTTTCAGCTTTTGTGACAAGCATGTTTCGTTTCGGGGTATGCTTATGTGTTCTTGGTATGGTTGTCTATGTGTGAGCTTTGTAGTGGTTGTCTATGTGTGAGCTTTGTAATGGTTGTCTATGTGTGAGCTTTGTAGTGGTTGTCTATGTGTGAGCTTTGTAGTGGTTGCCTATGTGTGAGCTTTGTAGTGGTTGCCTATGTGTGAGCTTTGTAGTGGTTGCCTATGTGTGAGCTTTGTAGTGGTTGTCTATGTGTGAGCTTTGTAGTGGTTGTCTATGTGTGAGCTTTGTAGTGGTTGTCTATGTGTGAGCTTTGTAATGGTTGCCTATGTGCGAGCTTTGTAGAGGTTGTCTATGTGTGAGCTTTGTAATGGCTGTCTATGTGTGAGCTTTGTAGTGGTTGTCTATGTGTGAGCTTTGTAGTGGTTGTCAATGTGTGAGCTTTGTAGTGGTTGTCTATGTGTGAGCTTTGTAATGGGTGTCTATATTCGAGCTTTCTTCTTCTCTCCTTTCGCTTCCCATGGAGCATGGAGCCACCACAACAGCTGGTCCCTTTACAGGAAGCCTACATTAAAGCATCCATGTGCTCCTACAGCAATGATTTCTGTAACAATTTGTTTTACTTGAGTAGGTTCCCAGTAACAATTTGTTTAACGTGAGTAGGTTTCCAGTAACAATTTGTTTAACGTGAGTAGGTTCCCAGTAACAAGTTGTTTAACGTGAGTAGGTTCCCAGTAACAATTTGTTTAACGTGAGTAGGTTCCCAGTAACAATTTGTTTAACGTGAGTAGGTTCCCAGTAACAATTTGTTTAACGTGAGTAGGTTCCCAGTAACAATTTGTTTAACGTGAGTAGGTTCCCAGTAACAATTTGTTTAACGTGAGTAGGTTCCCAGCAACAATTTGTTTAACGTGAGTAGGTTCCCAGTAACAATTTGTTTAACGCGAGTAAGTTCCCAGTAACAATTTGTTTAACGTGAGTAGGTTCCCAGTAACATGCACAAACTTATATTTGTATTAATCGCCTCTTACCACATACCTCAGGCAGCAGTTGTCTATTTTTTTTTGTCTCTTCAGATACCCCCGGCGAACTACACGGGCTACATGCAAGATTTTCAATAGCGAAAATTTGATTGCCAAGCTTTTCGCCATCGTTAAAACGTGTGTACTGGCATTATTTTGTTGCGCGCAAGTTAGCGTCAACATGGGAAATACAATATGTTTTTGTTTTCTTGTGCCGGTCAATAAATTAATGGTAGCGTATCGAGGGTTTAGAGTCATTTCTTGTACCCAGATCAATCAACCAGTCAATGACCTTAATATTCCTAGGTGCAGGTGTCAAAGGTCTCACTATTCAATTCAACCCGCCTGTCTGCCGTTTCCTCCTCCTCTTTACACGCGTGTCCTACACCTCGTAGATCTGTCACATCGTCTATAATCGGTGTCCTCTCTGTTTTCATCTTTTCCTGTAAGTTAATGTTTATTATTTTTTTTTAAAATCTGCTACGTGTAAGCGTAGCTCGCATCTTTCAACCATTAACCTATGCATGCAAGTGTCTGTTAGTGTTATATATTTCCTGATTGTGCGTGCTTTATGTACTTGTGGCCGTACCAGCGGATGTGCAAATATTTGAGAGAGAGTGTTGTATTATCGTATAGTTCGTTTCACTACCCGACAGTAGGCAGTCAGTTAGATCATGTAGAGTTAATTTAACCACTTAATAATTCCCCACAGTGCTGACGAACACGTAGGATGATGATGATGTTACATTCAGATGTATAGACCTCACGCTAACATTGGCTGAACCAAATCAAATCAAGCTTTATTTACATAAAAAGTAAATTCACTCCAACACTGGGTGACCGACCTTCACTTGGTGGCACCTTTCTACAATAATGGCTGCTGTACATAAGGATACTGATCGTATGTCGCTACTTCTTGATTTACAGTTGTTATGTCAGTGGTTAAAATATATGACTACTTGCGAAGTCACTGTTGTCTATCCACTGCTTGATCTTTACACTGTTGTTATTGTTCGTTGTTCTACCTCTGATCTCATTCCTGTCCGACATAAAATTCTATAATTCTTTCTTTCTCTGTTAAAGTAGCTTGGGGTATCTATATTAGACTGGTCTAATACCAGGGTTGACAGTTTATACCAAGTCTCTTTCTCCTATAATTCTCTACAGTCTCTTTTCTTCTGTGCTGTCTAAAAGTTCACCTTATTCTGCACGATGTATATTACTTGCTAGATTTGACATACGGTACCTGTAAATTCTTGCCTTGGGCTGACCATCAAAATACTTGACAGGCAACACTGCCTTTCTTGCTCCATGAATAAACAAACACCATAGCAGAAACCTGCACCTACATCTATCAAGTTGGCTAAATAGAACGGGTTGATGGCTGGGTAACATATTTTCTGTACAACACAGAAGCCAACCACCTCCAGTGGCCTATTCGCCCCAGTGCACCATCCAAGCTAGCGTTCACCACTACACAAAAGTTTAATGCAGCGATAACTTTCGCTGGGCCTACTTTCTTCGCTACTTCACGCTCAAAAATCAGACTGCCTTAATCTTTTTCCCGATTTAACATTCTGACCATTCTCTGCTAAAATGTATTCACCTTCGCAAAACTTTCTCGTGCGTGTATATTTTCATCACTCACCAATACCTTTCAAGGGACGTAATTTAAAGACGTCTCCGTTTGCTGATTAAGCTCAAAACCCATAAACTCTTCCTTAACCCTATCACTTAAACACCACTTTGCAAAACAGTTACACAATAATTGAGAACTAACAGAAATACAAAACCAAAATACCGAGCTAAATCTCCCAAAAAGGGGATTTACGGAGTTACCTCCCTTTCCTCAAAACACTCTCCTGCTCATTTTACTTCCCCTTAACAAAGTCATATAGTCCATTAACAACTCTATTTAACTTTCTTAAACTATTATTTTGTACTCTCTTTCATTCTTAAAGTCCCAAGCTACTGGTCACATACTCAGTGTAGGTGTTTTTTATTTTTACTATTGTATGTGTTATTTCAGAGAATCTTTGATATTCAAATCTAAGTGACAAATACGAGTCTTGTGTAAGTTACATTAGAAACTGTTTTCCTAGATAAAATGCTTCTTCATATCCAATTTATTGCCAGTGTTTCTGAAAATGTTAAGTAGGTCAGCGGTAACGTGACAAAATGTAAAAATGGTTCCATAGCAAGTATTTCCGTAGGGGAGTGAAATGTTTAGAGACTCTGTGAGGTGGAGTGAACGGTTTCCTTACTCGTGGCATTTGCCTTTCATATATATATATATATATATATATATATATATATATATATATATATATATATATATATATATATATATATATATATATATATATATATATATATATGCTTTTTTAATGAAAACTGGTTTAGTGCCACGCTGTACAGCTTTGTGACGGTATTGCCTCTCCTGCTCAACAATAGTGGTCAAGCAATGGCCAAACTTAAGAGTATAATGATGAGGGCATTCAAAGGCAGCAACCTTCGCGCAAGATTATTTTTGACAGAGATATAAATAGAAGAATGATGCTTCTACTTTAGGGAGCCTCACAGGATTTTAAAGAAAAGCAAGCATAACAACTGAGATCATCTAAGATGCTATGAACGTATTATTTTCCCATCCTTTCTGTGAGTTAATATATTTTCGATCATAGTTGTGAGATGATTCAGCTATTATTATTAATTTTATAGTGTATGTTTTTTTCCGCCTTGGATGATGGCTGATCCACACAAAAACAGACAGACTGAATAAATATAGCCAACAAGTGGGACTGAACATCAACCTGAAGAAGACAGAGGTCACGGCACTCAATGTAAAAAATCCTGAGCCAATAAAAATAAAAGAACGAAAAGCTGGAACAAACAAAGATATCTACATATATATGAATCATAGTAACACCAGATGGCGGACCAAGCAAAGACATCAGTAACACAATGAATATAGCCAGAACAGCTGTTATAAATCTAAGCAACATTGGGAAATCTTCTTAGTACGGCACATACACCTAATTAAGATTACGAGAGTTGCGTACTTTCTGTACTTTTGTTTGTCGTGCAGTGCTGAAGAGTTTGTGTGGCGCGCAGTGCTGGAGAGTTTGTGTGGCGCGCAGTGCTGGAGAGTTTGTATGGCGCGCAGTGCCGGAGAGTTTTATGGTGCGCAGTGCTGGAGAGTTTGTATGGCGCGCAGTGCTGGAGAGTAACAGAAAAGGAAATACAGTAGAACTCCATTTATCCGAACCCCATGGGACCGAGCATCGTTCGGATAATCAAATGTTCGGATAATTGGATTACATAATGTATCGAGTACATGTACACATATTTCTAAAAATAATTAACCATCACAAGGAAAATACACTATAAAACATATTTACTTGTACTGTAATAATAATACCCACACTGTATTAGATCACTGTATCACCAAAATCTTTTATTACACTGCAGTGCATGTACTACTTGTATTAATTATTTTTGTTAAGAAAGAGAAATGTTTTCAAAATAACATTACAAACGATTCAAAACCAGGCGCAACTTACGTATATATGTACTTGCACAGATGTAGCCCACTATTTAAAATAATGAGGAATCCTCTTTTGCAACAAACTGGATAGTCTCCTTTTGGCTGCTAAGTCCCGCATTCTCTTCAACAGCAGAAGCTGTGTAGGACAGCTGTCATCTTCTTGCTCGTACCAAGCCATCGCTGTTTCTAGTGCTATAAAGGCCTCTTCAGGACTTGGTCGACGTTTTGGTTTTCTTCATAATCTACAAGTACATCATGTACTTCTGAGGAGTCTTCATCATCGGTCACTACATGTATTTGGTTTTCTTCTTGCACAAAAGACAAAATTTCTTCGTCGTTCAAAAACTGAAAACCAGAATCATTATCATCTTCTAACCACATGTGTGCATCATCTTTGTCACAGGCCGAAAATCCGGGCATTGCTTGAAACAGTTCCACAACTTCATTTATACAATCATCATTTGTGTCCACTACAGTAGTTTCATTTCCTCCTTTTTTCCCAAGCAATCTATTCCAAGCCTTGTTGAGATTATCTTGTGACAGGGTGGTCCAATCATCAGCTAACATATATCAGCAGTCTTTGAGATTAAGCTTTTTGGAAAACGCCACCACACTTTCTTCATCTTCAGCCAACAATAAACGACGCATGACTTCCTTCTTGTACATCTTTTTAAGCTTTTCTATAACACCCTGATCCATTGGTTGAATCAGTGCTGTTACATTGGGAGGCAGAAAAATTACTTTAAAATTTGCATCAACTGCATTCAATGTATCCGTCTCTGGATGAAATGGTGCATTGTCCAGTAGAAGAATTACTTTTCCAGTTTTCTTTTCTTGTTCTCTCAACCTCTTCACATTTGGGATGAACTGATTTGTATACCAATCAAGAAATATTTCACTATTCATCCAATCACTCTTCTGTGCTTTGTAACACAATGGGAGACATGTCACATTCTTTAAACAACGTGGTTTTTTGGCTTTGCCGATCATTAGCACCGGTAAACGATGACTTCCACTGGCATTCGCGGCTACCAAAATTGTTACTCTCTCTTTGCATTTTTTAAACCCAGGGGCAACTGCTTCGCGCTGAGATGCAAGTGATTTTTGAGGCAATGATTTCCAGTATAAGCCAGTCTCATCGGCATTATACACATCATCGAGTGAATAACCTTTTTCTTCCAAAAAAGCCAAGAATGTTTCTTTAAAATTTTTAGCAGCAGTTGCATCGCTAGATAAAGATTCCCCTTTAATCTCCAATTCTCGTATGCCATGACGAGATTTAAAGTTTCTTAACCATCCCTGGCTAGCCTTAAAGTCAGGAGGACCGTCAAGTTGATTGTTGAACTGAAGTGGCTTTTCACACAACAGAGAACCAGAGATAGGTTCCCCTTTGCTTCTTCTTAGCACAAACCATATATACAAAGCCTCTTCCAATTTCACATCTTTCGCATTTCTCATGGTTTTACGTTTCTTCGACCCATTTTCACTATCAAATTTCGATGCAAAACTCATAATTTTATCCTTGTTACTTTTGATGTCAGAGACGGTAGCTTTCCCAACATTGAAAATCCTCGCAAGTGAATACACAGTTTCACCTTGTCCTAGTCTCTTGATAATTTCTGTTTTCGTTTCAATTGACAAAACATTGCGGTTCCTTTTATATGCTTTAGGCCTACTGGAAGATGCCATATCGCACAGAGAAATACTTGTACACCAAAATTATTCTGCTGTAGTAGCAGACACAATTATTTTAAGTTGAAATGTCTGTTTAGCCAGTGTTCTACCTAGAACGCACACGTACACTGGATTGGTAAACCAGATATTAACTGACTTTATGATCTAACTGACTTCCTGTACGTAAGCGACCGACCATTAGCCATCCCATTCTCTACAAATTGTTCGCACACATTTGAAGTTTGCCGCATCAAAAGATTCAGAATTTTAGTCTAACGTGACTGGCATCTGATTTTTTTTTTTCTGGAAAAAGTGTTCGGATAATTGGATGTTCGGATAATTGGGGTTCGGATAAATGGAGTTCTACTGTATCCTAATTATCCTCATTTCACACAACCTGCCTGTGGAAAATTCTTCTAATTTTTTTGTCCGAATACCGCCTCTAACCAGGAACTGCTTACACGGTGCAGTCAAAAAGACATGCACACTATCATTGCGGGAAGACGCTGGAACTGGGTTGGCTATGTCTTCAGAAGAGACCCTGACACCATCACCAGATCTGCAGTGCTATGGACCCCAGAATGATGGCAAAAGAGAGACAGACCAAAGACTTCTACGTTCAGTTTATAGTCATGCTAAATCTGCAGGCCTGTCGTCAGGACGAAGTCCACAGTTTTTTTCCAGGTCAGCGCGACAGCCTCATAGCTTTTGCTTCAGCTCAGCACCCACTGGCCAGGTCAGACGTCGTAGGTTATAATGGGTTGGGCAGTTTTGGAGAATGTGACCGGGGGTATGGATTCCAGTTCCACATGGACATTTTTTTCGGACAACAGTGGAAGCTGAGATAAAAAGCATGAACCAGATTGTGACGAAACGTCTGTACGTGCTCTTTTGGTGACTCTCTCACACTTTTAGCCACTACAGCAGTATCATTTCTTTTCTTCATTTTTTCTACAACCACTATATTTGGCAATTGTTATGCCCTTTCATTCACTATTTCATTCTCTATGCAGAATCTAGTAGGGAAAAGTCTAAAACACTCCACTCCCCTACGGAAGTATCTGCTATGGGACTGTCTTTATCTTTTTTACCACGCGATTTATTTACGTTCCGCCAGGTAAACTGGTGTATTATCGTAACAATACCCAGTCATTATCACCGGTCAGCGAGCGATATTCTTATCACGAGAAGCTGGCTCGCCACCTTTTGAGCGACTTTGACGTAACTCATTTCCTGGGGCCAGCAACAATCAGGCAATTAACACCTGGGTTGCGGTCTGTATGTCTGAGGAAACCATATTGTTTGTTTGAACGCACGATCACATACGATATGAGGTAATCATTTCACGGGACTATCCCTGTGTGTGATTATCACGATAATCTGTCTGGAGAGACAATATTGGCGATAGGTAGCATCTGGACATCAAATGAGTTCACAAATGGTGTTTATGAGTTGTGCACAAGATGACACCGGAAATATTACCGCATGATTAGACAGAAGTCACGCGTGGAATATTAAAAATTAATATTTTAAAACACGCGAGGGGTTATTTTAAATGAAACAACCCAACCCAGTGCTAGAGAGATTTGATTGGTTTGATATGAAAGCCGTAATATATGAATTCTATTGGAACATTCGGTGGAAAACAAAATCTGTGATTTGAGAGATATAATCTAGCGAACTCAGAGACAGAGAAGAGACAGTTTCGCAACTTCATACGAGCAACTCCCAAAAAGATAGAAAGAGAAGGATCGGACCTAGAATTCCATATTAAAAGTGACAGATCTTCTTCTTCTTTGTTCGTCCTGAAAAGGACGTTGGTTGCGTTGTGTCCGTATACAGAAAATCTGCGATATTTGCGTCATTCGGCTGACACATCCGACTTCAGCACAGCATTTTTGGGACCGGGTTATCCTTCCCTCCGTGTGTGAGTGTGTGTGTGTGTGTGTGTGTGTCTGTGTGTAAGAATTAACGCGTAAAAGGAATGGCAAAGTGATAATACCGGAGAGGAGTGCAGATCAGAAAAAAACTAACGTATTTCGTTACAAGCCTGATGGCAGTAGAATGATAATATTCATTCATGAATGCAAATGGAATTTTTTTAACGCCAATCCTTGTTAGCTTAATGATCTGTCAGTTCATGGGCTTGATTGTCCTAAATCTTTACTTTAATGTTTGGTTACTCTTAATTCGATATGTTTCTTTCTTTTATTTTTAAAGGTATCCACTGTTAAAGACGACAATTGTGAATTTATGTCTATTTTTAATCAATATTCAGATGTCAACGATTTAAATTATGGCAGCCCATCGATTAGCCCAGCTTACCCGGCTCAAAGATGGTTACCTTCGCCTTGTGTATATAGCTTTGTGTGTGTGCGATTTATGTTTCTACGAATAATATTTCGGTCATATTAAAATATCCCAAGAACTTAAACTCTGCTTGAAGTGGTATGGGGTGGATATTCCATCTTCTCAAATCACACTTTAATGCCTTAAAGTATTAGCAATAAAACCCTGAAATTTATTGATTTCTTATTGATAGCCGAAGCAGTAGGGGATAGTCTAAACGGAGACAGTACGAACTATTGTCAAAGATGATATATTATATCATGGTGTATTTGCTGTTTGAAGACGCTAGCGAGGGATAGGACACACACTGATGAAAGTTATTGATAGAATTAAGTCTAAAAGATCAGTTAGAATCTTCAACTGAAATGTCTAGCCAGTCCTGTTGTATGGAGAACAACACAAACAATAACAAAGAAGCAACAGATTTTCATAAATGGGTGCTTGCGTAGAATAAAAGAACTTAAATGGTACCATAAGGTCACCAATGTGGAACTGATGACAAGAACTAGACAAGTGCCAGTGGAGACTAGGAATGAGAAGAAGACGTTGGCGATAGAGAGAATACACACTGAGGAGACCTGGTGATTTTAGTGCAAAGCTTTCTTAGTTCTGGAATCCCCAGGGTAAGAGAGATAAAGGGAGACCAAATAACACATGGGGAAGAGAAATGGAGACAGACATGAAGAACACATGGAGAAGAGAAATGGAGACAGACATGAAAGAGATGAAGAGGACATGGGGAGACCTTGAGCTGATGGCGCGGGACAGGAAGATTTGGCATACGTTTTTTTAAGGCCTATGCTCATTGACGGGGTAGCGGGGTAGGGATATACCCTATCAATAGGAGATGTAAGGCGCCTCCTTCTCTCCGCTAGCCTGCGGGACATCTCATAGGCAGGGGTGGAGTACCCGCTCAGCCCCCCGATCAGGGTCACGTGAAGCCACGGCAGGCAGGTGATGGATAAAAGGTGAGCAGCTGGAAAGATTTTTCAGGAACTGGTCATCACTTTAACTGTGCTAGACAGAGGATGCCAATATAGGTACAATGGCTAGGACAGCCCGCCCAGTATGGGTACTGCCCTTACAGAAAGAAACTGCAACCTACTGTGAGTATTTATGCAAAGCAAATCATGACCCAGAAACCAAAAAAGATGATAGTGAACAGCGTGTATGGGGTTCAAGGGAACACCTCGCTCGGTAGGGAACTCCATGTACGACAGTTGGTGGAACCAGACCGTTATCAAGCGACTGTCAGCAATCGCACATTTTTAAAAACCGGAACATGGAATGTTAGAACAATGCTACAGAAAGGTAAACTGGAAAACATTAAGAAGGAAATGAAAAGAATGAACATAAATATTCTCGGCATATCAGAAGTCAGATGGAAGGGAGCCGGATCGTTTTCATCAGATGGATCTACCATACTGTACTCAGGTGGGGAGCAACATCAAAGAGGAGTTGGGATTATATTGGACTCAGAGACAGCAAAAACAGTGAAGCGTTCCTGGTCAGTTTCAGATCGAGTGAACATGGTTAAGCTACAGGGAAAGCCTTTTAACATAGGTATAATACAGATCTATGCCCCAACAGCAAAACATGAAGACACAGAAATAGAGGGATTCTACGAAGATCTAGGTAAGGCTATGAAACAACTAAAATCACAGGACATAAAGATCGTAATGGGGGACTTTAACGAAAAAGTCGGACAAGGAAGAATAGAATTGAAAATATAGTCGGTCTATTTGGATTGGGTGAATTAAATGAACGTGGTGAAAAGCTTATAGAATGGTGCAAAGAGCATGACTTTTCGATTTCGAATACATGGTTTCAAAATCATCCAAGGAGACGTTGGGCCTGGAAAAGCCCAGGCGACAGAACTAGAAATCAGATTGATTTCATACTGATACAAAGGCGTTTTAAGAATGCCATAGAGTCATCAAAGTCGATGCCAGGGGCAGACTGTGGTAGTGATCACATTCCAGTTGTGTGTAATCTAAGAGTGAAACTGAAAATACTCAAGAAATCAAAAAGAACCCCCAAGTTCCAAACAAACACGTTGAAGACCAATGAGATTATGAGAGAAAGGTTCACCATATCGGTAAGGAATAAATTCGAAGCACTCGCTGGCCTTACTTCGATAGAGGAGAGATGGCAGGAATTCAATAAATGTATTGAGATGTCAATGCAAGACCATATTCCCAATCCAGGGAAAAAGGAACATAAAAAATGGATGACACAAGAAATTTTAGACCTCATGTAATCGAGAAGACTGGCGAAAAATTATAGCAAAGAATATCAAAAATTAAATAAAGAAATAAAGAGGAAATGCAACGTGGCTAAAGAGGAATGGCTCAACGCGCAATGTAAAGAAATCGAGAGCAACAAAAACAGTGATAATAAAATTATGCACACACACAAAAAAATAAGAGAAATATCAGAGCAGCGTTCCTGTATTCAAACGGGATGTATAAAGTCAGAGGAAGGAAATATTCTAATGGACAAGGAAGATATTTTATATAGATGGTCAGAATATATGGAGGAGCTATATGAATATGATAGAGGCGATAAACCAAACATAAGAAAAAAACATGGAAGGTCCGCCCATATTGAAAGACGAGGTTGAATATGCTATTAAGAAAATGAAACATGGTAAAGCACCAGGGCCTGACAATATTCCTGTAGAAATCTATGAAGCACTAGGAGAACTTGGCGAAGAGGAAATAACAAAACTCCTGAACAAGATATATGACACACGAGAGATACCCCCAAACATCTGTAGATCATTATTCATCATTATACCTAAAAAAACAGGAACAACAGAATGCGAATCACATTGAACAATCAGCCTAATGAGCCATGTAACCAAAATATTCCTTCGCATCATTATGGAAAGGACAAGAAATAGAATACGACCAGACATTTCTGAAACTCAATTCGGTTTCCTGCTGATAAAGGTACTAGAAATGCAATTTTCACACTATCAATGCTCATGGAGAGATGTATTGAGGTACAAAGGGACTTTTATCTGTGCTTTATAGACTACTCAAAAGCTTTTGACAAAGTGACACCAAGACATTTTTGATATTTTACATGAACTAAATATAGACGGGAAAGATCTTAGGATAATAAGGAATATATATTGGGAGCAGGAATCCGCGATCAGATTTGAAGGAGAACTTAGTGAATTCAGAGCAATTAAAAGAGGAGTTAGACAGGGATGTGTGTTATCACCTGATCTTTTTAACATGTACAGCGAGACGATACTTCGAAACACTGAACACCTCGAGGGAATTAAAGTCGGAGGACGAAATATCAACAATCTGAGATATGCAGATGACACAGTTTTAATAGAAGAGTCAGAGGAAAATCTACAAATCATTCTAGACAAAGTAGTGAAAGAGAGCGAGTTGAAAGGATTATCTTTGAATGTCAGCAAAACTGTGTGCATGGTAGTTTCTAAGGAAATATAAATACCAGTATGCTCTTTGAACAGCAAAAGAGAAAAAATCAAACAAGTTAATCTCTTTAAATATTTAGGCTACACATTGACATCCTATGGCAGATGTGACACAGAGATGAAGAAAACGATCGCCATGTCCAAAGAAGCCTTTACTAGGATGAAGCAACGTAATGAAAAACAGAAACATCACCATAAGCACAAAAATTCGCTTACTAAGGGGATAAGTGTGGTCCGTTCTTTTATATGGATGCGAATGTTGGACAATGAGTAACCAAATGGTGAAAAAACTGGAGGCAGCGGAAATGTGGTTTTTGAGAAGGATACAGAGAATATCGTGGACAGAGAAGAAAACAAATGCCGAGGTATTGACAGCTGCGGGTGTTAATAGATCGCTCATCAAAACCATCAGGAAAAGACAAATGAAATTTATGGGACATATTAACAGAAGAGGAGGAGTGGAGTAATTAGTCTTATGTGGGAAAATACCAGGTAGGAGAGGAAGAGGACGGCAGAGAAAGATGTATGTGGAAAGCTTAAACAACTGGGCAACAAACAACAGCATGGGCAACAACAACCTCATTAGACCATCTGTGGTGGATTTTGATGTTATAAAGTGTGGTTGCTATGTTACTAGTGTACTGAATGAGGTCAGTTGTGAAGGTCCCTGAGGATAACAGTTTATGTGAGTTTACAGGGTACCTTGCTCCTACCACCTATGACCTCAAGCAGACTTAATTGTGACTAATATGAATGATAGCTACGTATAATGTCTAGGGTAATGAAGGGTGGTGTGCTGGTAATTGAGTACACAAACACACACACAAACACTAATTTTAAGCTCTATGATCAAGTCAATTAACACTGTGTTAAAATTTAGAAATTATAATTTTTTTCAAATTTATTTGGTCCTGAACCAAAGTTTCTTCTGGTCAGGACTTTTTTAAATAAAATCAAATATGAATCAGTTTCAATAAATTTACATAGAATCAGGTAAACACATGAAAGACTTGTACATATATATATATATAAGTTGAATCTACTAGTATTGTTATTAACTAAGAGTCTTTAGAATCTAG
Source organism: Oreohelix idahoensis (assembly GCA_024509875.1). NCBI lineage: Eukaryota > Metazoa > Mollusca > Gastropoda > Stylommatophora > Oreohelicidae > Oreohelix > Oreohelix idahoensis. Next base: position 25,421 of record JAMPIV010002858.1, read on the forward strand.
TGCTGGATGTCGGGTCGGGTATTTTCCTCATTCACAGTCTGTGGGTAATAGTGTTCATTTTGCTCTTACACAAGATTTATGGTGGAAAAAAGTTAGTTATACACCAGGGATTTTCTAATATGCTAAGTGGTTGATGAATTTCCGCAGGCCAGATCTACAATACTTAGCTGGCCTGTGACGACTGAAGAAAGCTGTTCCTTAGGCCCACTCCTCAAATGCTCTGAGGTAGTATGGTAGGCATCTTATGTCATGCACTGGTGTACTTGTCAGAACATCTGGCACTAGCACAGTGCCAGACCAAGAAACTCTGAAACCACAAAATTAGGCTATGTCTTAACATACTACCTAATCCACCATGTTTACAAGCATAAATACATTGCATTACCAAGACAGTGTCAGATCTCTCTGACCGACCCAGCACCTATACATCCAGGCTGTTGTCAAGTAGCACTAGCTCCATTCCTCTCCCTTATGGACTGCACTGCATCTGAAATATTTTCATTAATCTCTTTTTTTCCATACAATAAGGTGGGTGATATGTTTCCACCTGACCGCCTGAAAAGAAACATCGGTATTCCACCTTTCTGATAGTTCAGCATATTATATTTCAACCTCTAGGCCCTGGACAGTTGGCTGGGGACCTAGAGTAAGTACTCACTTGTAGTAATCATTTTTCATTATATGGCAGTATCAATCGCTCAAAATTGTTAAATAAAAGATTAATAATTTCTTCCTTACCACAATTCAAAATGAAAACACACAGTTACGTTGATATAGCACAAACTCAGCTGAGCTGCTGGCTAGACTATGGCGTCCCACTACTATTAGTATATGTATTCACTGGACGATCACTTCTTAGCCTCAACGAACTGCTTGTATGGACAGTCTTCGTAAAAATGGCAACGAGCCGGCAAAATTTTCAATAATCTTAGCTATTTCCTCCAATGATAGTACTGCCCCTTTAGAAATTAAAATTTCAAACTAACTGTCCAATTTTTTGGGTCAAATGTGTAGTGTATTTCTGTCGGTCGGTCTGTCCGAACTTGTCATTTCCCAAGTTTGCACTTGGTTTTTTGGAGCCCAACTACAAAAACTATTCAAATTTTTCCCTCACCCACCGCTTAAATTTCTACTTCGAAGTTATTTTTAGACTCTCTCCTCCTTGTTCTTCCCTTGTTTACATGTACTTTTTTCCCTCTGCCTTCGTCTCAAGGACGCGTCAAATGTAACTTTTAGTGAATACAAAACTGACATGTGTTTGCAAGTCTGCATCGAACAAATCAGTCTTTTGTCCATAACTTCTGAATTATCTGTCCGTCCTTTTATTTGACGGCATATTATTTATCAGGAAAAGATCAGCTCTCAAACTAGCTAATTTTTGTGATTCTAAACCTATTAATAAGAAAGTCCATATTTTTTTCCATGTTAGTCTTGACAGCCTTACTACCACGCATTCAATTCTTTTCCATGTGCTGTCCCGCTATTTTCGAGAGTTTTACGTCATTCGAAATAAGAGCTAAGTCTGTTTTCGTGATCTAAGTGGTTACATGTTCTACTTTACCTCGAATTTCAGACACTAACTACGAGCTCGCGCGTATGTTAGGCTTAGATTTAAACGCTAGCAGACAGCATCATTTTATTCTTCCCTCCCTTTCTTACCCCGTCTGACGAATAGGCCTTTCGCGTTCCCATGTTATCATTAGTTTTTTTTCTTTTTCCAATGACACTAGAAACGATAGTACGATCTACCATATCAACGCGCTTGTGGCGTGGGCGAAAACGCCGCAGCATAACCTATCGATATTTTATCCTTACATTTTTATGTTAACTTTGATATTTATAATGGAGGATTTTTAGCGCCTTATCAATGTATTCCACCACACCATCAAAAGACAGAGAAGATTGGAGGGTCATGATCGCCAATGTCTGTTCCAGACCAGGCACCTGAAGAAGAAGAAGATTCTCATTGATGAGCTGAAGGGTAATCAATGACTTCACTATTCAATACAATGATAGCCATGATATCCCTAGCTGTTGTTAACTGTTCTCGAGAACTGCCAGTTTATAGTATTGACTGGATTGATAGCCAAAGTACTACAGTATTCAGTATTCCCCAGATAGCAGTTTTGTTTTTTACTATTTTCAAGATGAAGAACGCAATTTTGTATTGTTATTGTTGATCCTAATTGACATCTTTGCACTCCGGGCAAACCCATAGGTGCTCGGTCTCCCTCAGAAAATCTCGTAGGGTATGAATGCTAATTATTCCTATAGCACGCTGGTTGTATACAAGTTGGATACATCTTCTCGTGAGTCTATCCCTACTAGTCTTACGTTTGATTTGGTTTTTTTTTGTTTGTTTTGTTTTGTTTTTGTTTTAAGGAACATCTTCATTACACACGGACAACTCCATCGGTGCTCCGATATCCTACACTTAGGTCACACAACGAGGATCTCAGCACAGTGTACGACCTCCGTAGCACCGGCGAAGATCCCAATGTATGCACACAAGAATCACTCATTCTATAAATATTTTTGTGGCGGGAAGGTTTTTTTCCTCATTTGCCAGGGCCATATGGCCTACGTTTGATGTCAGATTCTAGCAGTCTTGGCCAAAATATGTTAATTAGTTGAATGTATTAAATGTATTATAGTTCAATGCAGTAGAACTGATAAGGAAATGACATTAAATAAAGATGAACAAAGAAAATAAATTTGCTAATACTCAGTATGTCTGCGTTATCATGTTTGTGGGAGGGGGAAGCACACTGATTATGTCTGCGTTATCATTGTTGTGGGAGAGGGGAGCACACTTAGTATGTCTGCGTTATCAGTGAGGTGGGAGGATGAGCACACTTAGTATGTCTGCGTGATCATTGATGTGGAAAAGGGGGAAGGGGGGCCTCACAGCATGTCTGCGTTATCATTGTTGTGGCAGTGGGGAGCACGCTTACTCCCTTACTCCTACGGGGGGGGGGGAGAGAGAAAACAATAAAGACTAGAGACTACGCGGAGAAGGGAGACTGAAAAAAGCTCCGTGGGACTCATCCCCCCCCCCCCCTCCCCCCTTCCAAAAATACAATCTTCTTCAGGTTCATTTTTGGTCCTTTTAAAGCATAAAGCTTCATTCTACAAAGCTGAATATGGGTACCTGATTTGAGAATTAAGGAAGGCCAAGGCAGCAAGGAACAGAGATGGTCACCCACACCTCATAAAAAACTGGACCTATAATGGGGAAGTCTGACGTCACTAATTCTCCAATAGTTATTTCATTCCTTCCTGTTCCAGTTTAACTTCTTTAGATCTTTGTAGTCAAACTTATCATGACTTATGTTCAATGGTCAATGCTTACTTACTTAGTCGTTCCTCTTCTACCGTGAGGTGTAGAGGTTTGGAAGAGAGAGCGCCATACTATCCTATCGGCTGTCTTCCTCCTGGCCTGGTACCATTCTAGTCCTCGGTCCTTAAGAGATTGTCAATGGTCAATGCACCATGAAGAAATTGAGAGGTATATGTGCTTTCTTCTTCTTCTTCTTCTTCTTCTTCTTCCGTCTTTAGCCAACGACCGGCAAAGCAGTCAGTGGCCATTACGCCTAGTGGCGTCTTAAGGGCAACAGCGAATAGATTTTCTTTGCCGTTGTTCCCATCACGCCTAATGGCGTCTTTAGGGCAATGACAAATCAATCCATTTGTCGTTGTTTCCGTAATCAAAGTGACTGGCAAACGGGTGATCAGCCCGTTGGGTATGTGCTTTTTTAATGGGTGTTTAATTTAGCTTTCACTGCGCGATGCGCTGCTTCCGTTTTTTTTAAAACCGAAAATGCACGATGAAGAGATTGCAAGGCATGCGCATTCCTGAAATCAGTGTTTAGTTTAGTACAGTGCGTGCCTTTTTCTTATCTTCCCAAAAAGCTGTTTTTAATTTTTTATTATTCGTTACTTAGACGTTTCATAATATTTCATAATTTATGATAAAGGTTTTGACATATCAAATTTTGCCCACAGGACAAAATGTGATGCGACCTGCGGAAGTTATCAGAATAGAGCTGTCAGCTTGATAATACTGAACATATTTTGTCTCATGATATCCCATTAGAGATTTTTGCCTCTCCTTCTAAGACTACATTTCTTCTTATTTACCCTTCAGGTTCCCTTGCCAAGGTGCACAGGCCTTAAACAAACGCACGCCAAGGCATCTTATAGTGTGCCATCAACTCAAAGACTTACCAGATCTTTCTCATTATTTTCATTTCGCTCTCCAGTCATTTTCCCCATGTGCAGTTTGGTCTATCTATGCGTGTCCTACACTGGGGATTCCAGACAAAACATGACTGCCTTAAAATGCTATCAAAAGGTTTCCTCAATGGCCGTCCTACACATCGCCAGAGTCTTCTTCTCAACTCTTGTTCCACTGATTGTTGTCTTTAGTTCTACAAACACTTTGTCTTCCTCATAATCTTTTTTATTTTCATCGTAATAAGCATCCTCGTTATTAACTTGTTCCTCTTCTTCTTTGTTCTTTTTCCTCGCCAATGCCTTCGAAATATCTTCATACTTTTCTGGGTTATATTCTTGCAGCTATAAACTGTAACTGGTAAGCTGACTATATTTCAGAAAATTCAAGTGGTAATCCTGACATAGATATTGTATCACAAAAGTCAGATGGTAGTTCTGACATAGATTTTAAATCAGAAAAGTCAAGTGGTAGTCTTGACAAAGACATTGTATAAGAAACGTTAATAGGTAGTTCTGACATAAATGTAATGTCAGAAAAGTCATGTGGTAATCCTGAGAAAGATTTTATATCAGAAAAATGAAGTAATAGTCGTGACATGGATATTATATCAGAAACGTCAAGAGGTAAACCTGACATAGATATTATATCAGAAACGTCAAGAGGTAAACCTGACATAGCTATTACATCACAAAAGTCAAGCGATATGTTCTGACATAAATATTATATCAGGAAAGCCAAATGATAACATTGACATAGATATTACATCAGAAGAGCCAAGTGGTTGTTTTGACACATATTGTATATAAGAAAAGTCAAGTGGTACGCTCTAATGTTAATATAACATTGGTACACACAAACAGTCAACATTTATTGGTTCTTTATTTCTGTCTAGTTTTTTAAATCCCTAGACCTAAGAAAGCTCTTTCCTCGTTCATCTTTCGTTGGATGTAGTTTCTGTTTCTTTTTTTTTCTTTTTTTGTTTCTCCGTGCAGTTCCCACAGGGGAGAGTCGACTGTCAGTGGGAGAGTCGACTGTCAGTGGGAGAGTCGACTGTCAGTGGGAGAGTTGACTGTCAGTGGGAGAGTCGACTGTCAGTGGGAGAGTCGACTGTCAGTGGGAGAGTCGACTGTCAGTGGGAATTACATAATCTACTGCGGCTGGAGCACATGAATGCTTCGATACAGGACGTGAACCAAATGCAGGGGTAACGATCTCCTTCATATGAAGCGTAAATGGAAATGATAATACTGATTGTACATTCTTTTGGGAATTCCATGTTGGTTTTTTTTCTTACCTTCATTTTTCCACGTAACCTCGTCTATCTATCTATCTATCTATCTATCTATCTATCTATCTATCTATCTATCTATCTATCTATCTATCTATCTATCTATCTATCTATCTATCTATCTATCTATCTATCTATCTATCTATCTATCTATGTCAGTCTGTCTGTATCTATCTATCTATCTATCTATCTATCTATCTATCTATCTATCTATCTATCTATCTATCTATCTATCTATCCATCTATCTAACTATCTATATATATATCTATCTATCTATCTATCTATCTATCTATCTATCTATCTATCTATCTATCTATCTATCTATCTATCTATCTATCTATCTATCTATCTATCTATCTATCCATCCATCCATCCATCCATCCATCCATCCATCCATCCATCTATCTATCTATCTATCTATCTATCTATCTATCTATCTATCTATCTATCTATCTATCTATCTATATGTCTATCTGTTTGTCTATCTATCTATCTATCTATCTATCTGTCTGTCTGTCTGTCTGTCTGTGTCTATCTATCTATCTATCTATCTATCTATCTTTCTACCTATCTATCTATATCTATCTATCTATCTATCTATCTATCTATCTTTCGATCTATCTATCTAAGGGAGGAGAGGTGTGTTCCTTCAACATTGATAATAATATAGACATACTGTGTGTTATCAAATTTATTTATCTTTATTAAATTTTGTTTCATTATCAGCTCTCCTGCATTGAACTATGATAAATCCTCTTTTTTGCATCCCTTCGTGGACTTAATGGAGTTATATGCTGTTAGTCTGCCCAGAAAATGACACGTGTTCCATTTTGTCTTCGAGAAGCGAATCATTCCCTGGCTGGAATCAGGAAGTGAATAGACAGCCCCCTTGATGATTAGCTGCGTTATTGTATGAATGTCACATTTTGTTTTCTTATCTATGGCAAGGCTTTTGCTTGTTCCATTATAAACTACTTAATTAAGGGTCAAGGACGCCTGCGCTGATTCACCGTCTGCGCATGTTGATGTAATATGGCGGTTTAAGCTTTTCTCTTTGGTTTTTCACAATTTCTGTTTTTTTTTTATTTCGTCTTTTTTTTACTTCCCTTCTACAGTAACTCTGTATCTGGCCCTCTATACTTTGATGTCTATGTGACTCAATATTTCTCTCTATTTCTAGCTTGGACGGTAAATTGAGTACCTCGTATTAATATGTCACTGCTTTCTTTATTAACTTTTGTTAATCGTGTCTTTCATATTCCCTTTCCCGTATGTTTTCTTTGTTTATTGTTAGTCTACCTTTGGCTGTGGTTCTCTGTGCCTCTTCTTTTGTTTGGTGTTTTTTTTTACTGTTGGTCTCTTCTACGTTACTTCACTCTCGTTGTATCTTCTCTTTCTGTATATTCTCTTTCTTTATCTTCTTGTATCTTCTCTTTCTGTATCTTCTCTTTCTGTATCTTCTCTTTCTGTATCTTCTCTTTCTTTATCTTCTCTTTATGTATCTTCTTTTCCAGTATCTTCTCTTTCTGTATCTTCTCTTTCTGTATCTTCTCTTTCTAGCTTGGACGGTAAATTGAGTACCTCGTATTAATATGTCACTGCTTTCTTTATTAACTTTTGTTAATCGTGTCTTTCATATTCCCTTTCCCGTATGTTTTCTTTGTTTATTGTTAGTCTACCTTTGGCTGTGGTTCTCTGTGCCTCTTCTTTTGTTTGGTGTTTTTTTTTTACTGTTGGTCTCTTCTACGTTACTTCACTCTCGTTGTATCTTCTCTTTCTGTATCTTCTCTTTCTTTATGTATCTTCTCAATCTTCTCGTATCTTCTCTTTCTGTATCTTTTCTTTCTTTATCTTCTCGTATCTTCTCTTTCTTTATCTTCTCTTTCTGCCTCTTATCTTTCTATTTGCTTTCTTTGTCTCTTCTCCGACTGTTTCTTCTTGCTCGTTGTCTCTTCTCTTCCTGTCTCTACTCTCTGTCTCTGATCTACGCTCTTCGATGTCTCTTCGCTTCTTTGTCTTTTCTCCGAATGTTTCTTCCCTGTCTTTGTTTTCTCAATCTGTTTCCTTTCGTTCTCTCTGTCTCTCTCTCTCTTTCTCTGTCTCTCTTTGTCGTCTCTCTCTCTTTCTCTCTTCTTTATGTTTCTTCTGTCTTCCCTTCTCTCAGTGTCTTTTCTCAATGTCTGTTCTCTTGTCTCGTCTTTCTGACTCTTCTTTTTGTCCCTTCTCTCTGTTTCATATCTCTCTTTATGTCTTTTCTATCTGTATTCTCTCTCTTTCTCTTCTCTCCGTCTTTACTCTTTGTGTCTTTTCTCTTTCTGTCTTTTCCTTCTGTCACTCATCTCTTTATCTGCTGTTTTTTCCTCTTGCTCTTCTCTCTCTTTTCTCTCCGCCTTTCCTCTTTCTATCTTTGCTCACTGAGAGTGAGGCAGACATGCTAATGATGGAATATGAACAAAGATTACAGGATAGAGAAGAGAGGTTAAGAGAACAATAGCAGGAGAGAAATGCAGAACAATAAAATACACAGGGAGACACTCTGGAGTTGGAGAAAACGGCAGCAGAAGATACAGAGACACAGGAAGAGATTGAGGAAGGGAGTATACGAGGGACGAAGAGACGTTGGACATCAGCAGACGATTCGACCGATTATGAGAGGCGCCTCGCAAAGTTGAGAAATGTAACACAAAGGGCTGGCAACCTCACCACGTAAAACAAATTATCACAAAAAGCAACCGCTGCAAGATCACGTGACTGCTTGATGCAGGTTTCCTGCAGGGCCAGGTACTGTGGTGGTTCCAAGCTCTGTAAGAAGTATGAAGGAAAAGGATGATGATGATGAAAGTAATGACTGAGATAATAATTTTCTGTATGGAGCGGGTGTCACATTCATCATCACCAACATTCAAAAAAGAACAGCAGAGAAGTATACACACCAACATCCAACAGACCCAGACAGATGTAAACTTTAACATTCAACATTCGAATAGTAGACAGTGAGACACAAAAACACCCAACAAAACCAGACATGTATGAAACATAACATTCAACAATGAGACACATCAACATCCAACAAACCCAGACATATATGAAACACAACATTCAACAATGAGGCAAAGAAAGAATATGACTACTGCATCATCAGGTAATTCCTACAATGCGACTTATGAGTGGTTATACATGGGCTAGAAACTTCATCAGTTAGAACACATTGCCAATTCCTACAATGCGACTTATGAGTGGTTATACATGGGCTAGAAACTTCATCAGTTAGAACACATTGCCAATTCCTACAATGCGACTAATAAGTGTTTGTACATGGGCTAGAAACTTCATCAGTTTGAACACATTGCCAATTCCTACAATGCGACTAATGAGTGGTTATACATGGGCTAGAAACTTCATCAGTTAGAACACATTGCCAATTCCTACAATGCGACTAATAAGTGTTTGTACATGGGCTGGAAACTTCATCAGTTAGAACACATTGCCAATTCCTACAATGCGAGTTATGAGTGGTTATACATGGGCTAGAAACTTCATCAGTTAGAACACATTGCCAATTCCTACAATGCGACTAATGAGTGGTTATACATGGGCTAGAAACTTCATCAGTTAGAACACATTGCCAATTCCTACAATGCGACTAATGAGTGGTTATACATGGGCTAGAAACTTCATCAGTTAGAACACATTGCCAATTCCTACAATGCGACTAATGAGTGGTTATACATGGACTGGAAACTTTATCAGTTAGAACACATTGCCAATTCCTACAATGCGACTTATGAGTGGTTATACATGGGCTAGAAACTTCATCAGTTAGAACACATTGCCAATTCCTACAATGCTACTAATGAATGGTTATACATGGGCTAGAAACTTCATCAGTTAGAACACATATCCAATTCCTACAATGCGACTAATGAATGGTTATACATGGACTGGAAACTTTATCAGTTAGAACACATTGCCAATTCCTACAATGCGACTAATGAGTGGTTATACATGGGCTAGAAACTTCATCAGTTAGAACACATTGCCAATTCCTACAATGCGACTAATGAGTGGTTATACATGGACTGGAAACTTTATCAGTTAGAACACATTGCCAATTCCTACAATGCGACTAATGAGTGGTTATACATGGGCTAGAAACTTCATCAGTTAGAACACATTGCCAATTCCTACAATGCGACTAATGAGTGGTTATACATGGACTGGAAACTTTATCAGTTAGAACACATTGCCAATTCCTACAATGCGACTAATGAATGGTTATACATGGGCTAGAAACTTCATCAGTTAGAACACATTGCCAATTCCTACAATGCGACTTATGAGTGGTTATACATGGGCTAGAAACTTCATCAGTTAGAACACATTGCCAATTCCTACAATGCGACTAATAAGTGTTTGTACATGGGCTGGAAACTTCATCAGTTAGAACACATTGCCAATTCCTACAATGCGACTAATGAGTGGTTATACATGGACTAGAAACTTCATCAGTTAGAACACATTGCCAATTCCTACAATGCTACTTATGAGTGGTTATACATGGGCTAGAAACTTCATCAGTTAGAACACATTGCCAATTCCTACAATGCGACTTATGAGTGGTTATACATGGGCTGGAAACTTCATCAGTTAGAACACATTGCCAATTCCTACAATGCTACTTATGAGTGGTTATACATGGGCTAGAAACTTCATCAGTTAGAACACATTGCCAATTCCTACAATGCGACTAATAAGTGTTTGTACATGGGCTAGAAACTTCATCAGTTAGAACACATTGCCAATTCCTACAATGCGACTTATGAGTGGTTATACATGGGCTAGAAACTTCATCAGTTAGAACACATTGCCAATTCCTACAATGCGACTAATGAGTGGTTATACATGGGCTAGAAACTTCATCAGTTAGAACACATTGCCAATTCCTACAATGCGACTAATAAGTGTTTGTACATGGGCTAGAAACTTCATCAGTTAGAACACATTGCCAATTCCTACAATGCGACTTATGAGTGGTTGGTTATACATGGGCTAGAAACTTCATCAGTTAGAACACATTGTCAATTCCTACAATGCGACTAATGAGTGGTTATACATGGGCTAGAAACCTCATCAGTTAGAACACATTGCCAATTCCTACAATGCGACTAATAAGTGTTTGTACATGGCCTGGAAACTTCATCAGTTAGAACACATTGCCAATTCCTACAATGCGACTAATGAGTGGTTATACATGGACTAGAAACTTCATCAGTTAGAACACATTGCCAATTCCTACAATGCTACTTATGAGTGGTTATACATGGGCTAGAAACTTCATCAGTTAGAACACATTGCCAATTCCTACAATGCGACTTATGAGTGGTTATACATGGGCTGGAAACTTCATCAGTTAGAACACATTGCCAATTCCTACAATGCTACTTATGAGTGGTTATACATGGGCTAGAAACTTCATCAGTTAGAACACATTGCCAATTCCTACAATGCGACTAATGAGTGGTTATACATGGACTGGAAACTTTATCAGTTAGAACACATTGCCAATTCCTACAATGCGACTAATGAGTGGTTATACATGGGCTAGAAACTTCATCAGTTAGAACACATTGCCAATTCCTACAATGCTACTAATGAATGGTTATACATGGGCTAGAAACTTCATCAGTTAGAACACATATCCAATTCCTACAATGCGACTAATGAATGGTTATACATGGACTGGAAACTTTATCAGTTAGAACACATTGCCAATTCCTACAATGCGACTAATGAGTGGTTATACATGGGCTAGAAACTTCATCAGTTAGAACACATTGCCAATTCCTACAATGCGACTAATGAGTGGTTATACATGGACTGGAAACTTTATCAGTTAGAACACATTGCCAATTCCTACAATGCGACTAATGAGTGGTTATACATGGGCTAGAAACTTCATCAGTTAGAACACATTGCCAATTCCTACAATGCGACTAATGAGTGGTTATACATGGACTGGAAACTTTATCAGTTAGAACACATTGCCAATTCCTACAATGCGACTAATGAATGGTTATACATGGGCTAGAAACTTCATCAGTTAGAACACATTGCCAATTCCTACAATGCGACTAATGAATGGTTATACATGGGCTAGAAACTTCATCAGTTAGAACACTTTGCCACAGAGACCAATGCAGCAAGAGCGTGTGAATGCTTGGTGCAGGTTCGTGCGGCGAACCAGCCACAACGGTTGCCCCCATGCTCCATATGGAGCGCCAAGAAAAATGATGATGATGATGATGATGATGATGATGATGATGATGATGATGATGATCATTCAACAATAAGTAGCTGGCAGTGATATACACCAACATCCAACAAATCTTTTAAAATTTAAACCTCAACATTGAACAATGAATAGTAGACAATGATATAAACCAATATTCAACAATCACAGATAGATATAGCTTTCTATTGTAAACAATTCAAGCAGTAGACAATGATGCACACCAACATCCAACAAACCCAGATAGGTGTATCCTTCTACATTCAACTATTCGAACAGGAAACATTGATACACATCACCATCCAACAAACCCAGATAGATATAGCTTTCTACTGTAAACAATTCAAGCAGTAGACAATGATGCACACCAACATTGTTGTTGTTTGTTGTTGTTGTTTTGAAAAGGTGATGGGTGGAGAGCTGGCACTTAACAGCAGACCATTATTGCCTCTTCTCGTTCCATCTTGGTCTACCTTGTTCAACCTGAAAATTGGTTATAATTGAGGTATTTAGTGTCATTTTATTTACTAATTTTGTATTCAATTTAAATAACTATTGTCTTTTGCAGTTGCTGGTTTTAATTTATATTAGTATTTGTCATTTTATTTCAGTTTTGTATTGTATATAGATAACTATTGTCCTTTACACTTGGTTTTAATTTGTATTAGGATTTGTTCTTTTTAAGTTGGTGTTTTTTTGTTTTTTTTTAAACTCGCTGTCTTTCCTTGTCATATGAGTAGTTAATAAGTTTGCTAATTTTTCTGTTTTGTTTTTTGTTTTTTTTAAATTAATGATTTGTTAGTTTTTGTTGTTTAATTTCTATTTGGTTGAATGTCTTTTCTGAAGTATTGTTTTGTTGTTGTTATTATTACTAATATTGTCACTGTTATTAACCTTATATATTTTCCTTTCTTTTATGTATAAATCGTTTAAGTATTGTTTGGGATTCCCTTGGGGCATCTATACTTAAAACCTTATCCCCTGTCATGTCTATATTGTGGTTTATAAAGTATGTTTTTAATTCTAACCTCTGGTGATCGTATTTTCTACAGTGGATCAGGTAGTGGTCTATGTCATTTTCTTCCTGGCATTCTTGGCAGTGTGGTTCCTCCATCATAAAGTACGCTGCACAGAGACGGAGACGCCACAGCTTTTTGTTCGAGGGTACCTTTAGTTCTTCTCTGACCTGGCACATCCTTTTTGGTTCTTTCAGCAGTTTGAACGCGTGTCTGCCTTTTCTACTGTTCTTCCATGTTGTCTTCCATTCCTCGTTTATAGTTATCTTCACTTGGCTCTTGATCTCCGACCTTCCAAGTCCTGCTTTTATATTGTTTTTACATATTCTTCCATACTTGGCGTTCTGGTCTGCCAGCTCGTTACCAGCTACACCTATGTGTGCTGGAACCCACACTAGCCTCACACTACATCCTCTGTTCCCTAGTGATGTATTAATTGCTAGAATTTCTTCCTTTATGTCTGGCCGGCTACATTTACCTGGGTGTTCTAGTGCTTGTAGTGATGATAGTGAGTCTGTAAATATCGTAACAGCTTCCGGTGGGTTATCTTCGATTATTTCTAAACTTTTTAGAATTGCTTCACACCAACATCCAACAAATCCAAACAGATATAGCCTTCTACTGTAAACAATGATGCACACCAACATCTAACAAACCAAGATAGATCTAACCTTCTACATTCAACAATTCAAACAGTAGACAACGGTACACATCAACATCCAACAAAAACCCAGACAGATATAAACTTCAACATTCAACAATTTGAACAGTAGACAATGATACACACCAACTTCCAACAAACCCAGACAGATGCATCTCTACATCACGCTTGCCCAGACACATCTAAAATGCGTTAACCTGTCAACCCCACTCCCATATTTCCACACCCGAGACATAGAACCAGACTATATAAGAAATGAATGACTGGAAGGACCTAGTATCGGTCGCGATCCTCTTGACTCCATTATGGAAAGGAAAAGAAATGTGAGCGGGGTAGGCTTAGAATGAAGCATTCATATTGATAACTTTGATCCCCCATTGGTTGCGCCAATGTTCCAGGGGGGAGGTAATCATACACGGTTGGCTGATCATGAGATTATATTCGCATCCAGTCAAAGTTATTGGCGCGGCCTGCAGACACACACATACACATGCATACAAACTTGTCTGCTTTACATTCATATAACATATCACCATTCACTAAATCGAACACGTGCGCACGCAGTAGCAAAATGACGCACGAGAACCTGTAGTGTAATTTTGTTTTCCCATAATACAAGATTTATTTTGTTTTATTTTTTAACTTGAACCTACTTTTCGCAAGTTTAAATGCCACTGTTGGCTACTCTTTTAGTACTCTTCATCCGCAGTTTTGTAAAGTGTCTACTAATTATATTTTTTTGTCTTTTCTCTTCAGGCATTCATTTCGTAATCACTCGAAGATAAGGTTAGACCCTTCACCAGTGGCGATCCTACCGCCCTGTTGGACCTGGCTAGTCCCTGGGGCCCCATCACGTAGTATGTCCCATAAAGTAGTGATTGGAATGGGACCCTCGCTTTTATACACATATATGAATAAATATAGTTTCTTTTGTTTTTGTCAGTTTCTCCAACCCACTATAGCAAAATGGCTCGGCGCATTGAAAAGTGAAATTCTGACCTGTCTGTTTGTCTAGTTAATCCAGTGAAACGGTCATACGCTCAAGTGCCCCTTTCACATTTCATATTTATACGGCACTTTGAAGAAGTCACAGTATTAAAAATCAGGAAAACTTTAGTTCCCAGTGTTGCTTCACGACAATAGTGTATAGAATAAAAGTAAAAAAAGTAAGCAAGCAGTGGCGGATCTAAATGTTGGGGGCCCTGAAGCTTGAAATCTCGGAGGGGGCCCTTTTTATTTAAAAAGAAGTGTCGAGGGAATGGGAAAGAAACGTATTATAGAGAAAATTGGACTCAGGGGGCTCTGAAGCGTAAGCTTCATTAGCTTCATAGTAGATTCGCCTCCGTAAGCAAGTATTTAAAAAGTCATCCTATGTTGTCACAGAAAATAGAGGAAGCAATAATAGAACCAATGTTTCTTCAGGCATGGCATTAGACGCTTTTGGTGCGTGACAGAGCATTGGGCTAATAACCGTTGCATGTAAAATAACTCGCTAACGGAACCACCACTGCACGAGCTCACAAAATGTTTGTTGGCGCTGGCTTCTGCAATGATGAACCTACACTCATAAAGAGCTTAAGAGAAAAAAAGATGATGATGATGAATGCGACGATAATGATGATCAAGACTAAAATCCACACTAATACGCAAAGCTGATGCTGCCACTGACAAGATTTCTCATCTATTCTCGGAA
Source organism: Oreohelix idahoensis (assembly GCA_024509875.1). Taxonomy (NCBI): domain Eukaryota; kingdom Metazoa; phylum Mollusca; class Gastropoda; order Stylommatophora; family Oreohelicidae; genus Oreohelix; species Oreohelix idahoensis. The sequence goes on from JAMPIV010002858.1 coordinate 40,606, forward strand.
CAAGCATCACCTTAAAATTGCGCTGTTCACTCTTCAGTTAGTAACGATACTGAATGTCAGTCATTTTCTCATCCCTGTGAACAATGCATTGCTGTATGCGGCAAACATTAAGAACTATTAGCATTTTAACTGTGAAAATGACATAATTCTGTCTCAAATGAAAGTGGAGATATCAGCATTTGAATTGTGTACACATAATTTGCGACATGGCTGGTACCAAACTGTATCGGCTACTGCCGTTCCTTTTGGAACTACCAGCGGCGTAGAGAGGGGTAACATGCTGCATGGGCAACAGCTTGATCTCCATATGACTGTGCCCAAGCTCACGCCTTGGAGAGGACACTCCAGCTTCACACAAAAGGTGTCGGCACAATTACCCATAGTCAGTTATGTCTGAAGGGGCTATTATTATTATGCATTATTTGAAACTCTCTCTCTCTCTCTCTCTCTCTCTCTCTCTCTCTCTCTCTCTCTCTCTCTCTCTCTCTCTCTCTCTCTCTATATATATATATATATATATATATATATACACACACACATATATATTTATATAGATAGATAGATAGATAGATAGATAGATAGATAGATAGATAGATAGATAGATAGATAGATAGATAGATAGATAGATAGATAGATAGATAGATAGTTAGATAGATAGATAGATAGATAGATAGATAGATAGATAGATAGATAGATAGATAGATAGATAGATAGATAGATAGATAGATAGATAGATAGATAGATAGATAGATAGATAGATAGATAGATAGATAGATAGATAGATAGATAGATAGATAGATAGATAGATAGATAGATACAAATATAATTGTATTAATTCACATAACACTAAGAATTTCCAAAACGAGAGAGAAAGAGTGAAAACTAACAAACTTATATGTTCCTTTGCATATGCCCTCAAAAAACAAAAAAAATAGTGGCCGACTGTCAAAGCACTGCTCAAAACTCAGAGTTACACTAACATTTCAAATATCTTTCTATGCACTATGTGGACTTACTTGTCGTACTCTATTAATATTACCAGCATTGGCATTTCTAATTTCACTGATTGTGTTGTTGCAGTATGCAGCGTCTACAATGTAGTCCGCGCATGATCTTCCCCTTTTGAACTTGTCTGCTCCTCTCCCGACGTACAGATCACCACGTCCTTCTCTCGGATTAACAAGATCCTACTAATAAACAAGCTGGATGGAGACTGTAGCGAGAGCCTTCTATATTTTTGTAATGACTCACTTTAATTCAGTAGTTTGATAGAATGTACTCCCTTTCATTCATTCAATTGGGGCTTTATTTATTTATTGTACTCTCAGATCACATTAATTAAATTCAGTCATGACATGTTTACCGTTTCTTTTCCTTCCATAGAAGCCTCCTACTGTCAATGGTACCTATACCTTGTAGTGGTATGGCAGCTTGTGTACCCTGACAACTCCCAGAGCTATGCCAGTGGGAGTTTTACTCCTGGTAGGTTCAACCAAGCTGGACTGGTCTTCGTGGGTAGGGGTCAGATAAAAGTTGATACCCTGGTCCTCCAGGTTGGGGGTTTTAGCGCAGGGCCGACACCCCTGTCTATGGAAAATAATCATACATGTTACGAAAACAGCAACGAATGGAGCAATGTACGAAGGATGGCCGCTAACCGAACAAAGTGGAATCAATTTATTGCTGCCCTACAAGACGCCACCAGGCGTGATGACCACTGACTGCTTTGACGGTCGGCAGCTATGGATCAAAGAAGAAGATAAAAGCCTCGAATCTTCAGGAGCTGGTGTGGATCTACCGTCCTTGTCATGCAGGTGGTACACGGCAATGGAAGAGCTGACAGACTCGCTTTAAGAGCTACCATAATGGGGACAATGTATGTGGATAAGGGAGAGATACTAAGGGCAATTAGTGACCGCCTATTACAGAATGACACTGTGTTCGATACATCATCGAGGCTAAGATTGCTGGAATTTGGCATCAAACGGAAGACTAGCAGGGATGAACGTATGAGAAGATGCATCCGACGTGTATACAACCAGCGCGCAACAGGAACAATTGGCATTCATACCATTCCATGCTGGGGGACACTGAGCACGTATGGGTTTGCTCGGAGGGCAGTAATGTCGATTATTATTAACAATAATAACAATAACGTTTCACTGCCCTTTCGCTCCCCAAGGACAATAGGGCTTTAACAAATTCGTGTCCCGAGTTAGCAGTTCAATTTATTTTCATGTTTTCTTTATACCCTTCATGTTATGTCTCCAATTCTGCTGTCCGTGTGTTTATCTGTCTATAGCCATCGCTCTTATCCTTTGGATTCCAGAACAAGGACTGTCTTGTAATGCTATCACTAGGTTTCCTTACCGTGTGTTCTATCAATCTCCAGCGTCTTCTTATCATCCTTTGTTTACCTGGCACATGTCTGGTTGTTGTCACCAGGTCTACATTAAATAGGTAAAGGTATTGTCATAGCAGATAGTGCAGTAGGGGAGTGAAGTGTTAGAGACTTCACTATACTAGGTCCCGCATCATGAGGTGGGGTGACCAGTTCCCTTCCTCGCTGCCTTTTCCTTCCCTGACTCAAGAGGAAAGTCGGGTGCCCATTTACAGCTGGGTAGACTGGAGCTTGTCGATACCGCGAATCGAACCCGTCACCTTTGCCGCGAGAGGCCAGCGCCATAACCCCTCTGTCTATCGAACTTTCCGTTCTTTTCCATCGGCGATTGCTTCTATCGAAATGCAGTGATGAACAGATTTTTTTTTTTTTTTTTTTTTTTTTTTTTTAACCAGCGGCACTTAGGCTTTCAGCCCTTCGGCCCAATGACATGTCATTGCGAGGCTGGGGAACCTGAGGACTTTCCTTCCAACCCGGTCAGGAGCTTCGCTCCTTCCCATCCACAGAGGGTTTATCACAGGAGCCGTTCAGGCTATTCAGTCAAATTTCCGGCCGTAAACATTTCTTCAAACGCCGACGCCCGGGTTTGAACCATGAACACCTGGTCGCCAGTACAACGCCGAAGCCATTACACCAGCGCGGCTCCCAGTGATGAACAGATAGCGTAGTTTGTTTAATTTAAAAATGATCTATTTTATATTGATGTATCTAGTGATTTCATAATGTCATGAAAGAGGCCAATGCGCAAAGGAAAGTTATTTCACAAGTTAGAAAGAAACAATCCTATTTTTTAAAGCATGTTATAAGAAGAGGAAAGTTGGAATATTTCGTAACAACGGGTAAGATTGATGCAAAAAGAGATAGGGGAAAATAAAGAGACCAAATACTGGACACTTTGACATCGTGGCATGGAAGGAGGTCAACACCAGAACTGATAAATTGTAATGGAGACAGGAAGTTGTGGAGAGACATGATCTCCAACGCCACTAGGCATGGTACTTGAAGAAGAAGAAGAAGAAGAAGAAGAAGAAGAAGAAGAAGAAGAAGAAGAAGAAGAAGAAGAAGCAGTATGAAGTGAACAGCTCTGGTCTACTGGATAAAGTGAACAGCTCTTATATACTGAGAGGTGAACAACTCTGGTCCATTGAATAAAGTGGACATTATGATTTATTGTATGAAGTAAACAGCTCTAATATATTGTGTGAAGTGAACAGCTCTAATATATTGTGTGAAGTAAACAGTTCTAATATATTGTGTGAAATGAACAACTCTAATCTATTATGCGAAGTAAACAGCTCTAATCAGGTGTGTGAAGTAAAAAGTATGGCCTATTGTTACAAAATCTCTAAGTTAAAACTCAGCATTCTTATCTGGCCATCCATATTTCTTGCAAACAAAAAGGATGCATGATCAGAAATAATGACAATTGAGGAAGATTTTCCAATAGTCTTAGCAGAAATGTAAAAACAACGTCATTTTAATTTTTGCTTATAGTGTTTATAATTTTCAAGTTAAAAATAAACACCTGTCGAGCAATAAAACCGCAGAGACCAGTTGTAAACTTGCCACATTGGATTATTTCATGAACATACACAGCCAAAAATAATTTGTTTGGAAATGCGTGGGTTGAAGTGAGAACAGAACATGAAGAAAGCCACAACATAACTAGGCTTTAGATCGGCCAGTGTGACACTAAATTTATTTTTCCGTGAAATAAAATGTGGAAAAGGGAGGACCGCTCCCTATCACTGTCGGCGAATGTTGGATGAAAAAGTTGTATTAAAAAATGTTGGACAAAATCTGATAAGGAGGTCTGTGTACGTACAAACCAGAAATTTAAAGAACAGTTTAAATTAATTACAAAGAATAGGCATTAATCCGGAAATGGCTTTCAACGGGGGACTAAAAAATATGAAAAATTCGCAAATTGATGCTGCTTCTTAGTCCCTGATGTATATGTGTTTTATTTTTGTTTCCTTTGTTACCCTTCGTTGATTCGAAAAATGCGTAAATACAATTGCCATGCATACTGACTTGAAATGCTAATCTTCCTTTTTTTTTCTTTCTTTTTTTACTTTTATCAGGCTATTCTTTTACTTTCGAATTTCACTTTGTGGCGTTTCTTATTTTTTTTATTTCGTAGCTTTCTTTCTTGTTTTAGTCGCCCTTCATTTAATTTCACCTGTAAGGCCCAATCTAAGTGTGTATCTTCTTCTTCTTCGTTCGTCCTGAAAAGGACGTTGGTTGCGTTGTGTCCGTTTACAGCGAAGCTGTGATATTTGCGCCTTTTGCCGACACATCCGACTTCAGCACGGCATTTTTTGGGACCGGGTTAGCCTTCCCTCTTCGATCCCTACTCACTCAGCTAGACTGCAGTGATGCCGCCTGTTTCCAGGACTACCACTTGGAGGTGGAGTAGGGTATTGGTCAGCTCTGGTTCGCTGACCCTGACGCAAGCAATCTAGCTATGGGTCGCTGACTGCATTCAATCTAAGTGTGTATGTCTTATTCCCTGATGAAAACTTTGTGGTGTGACATGCGTTTGGCTTTGTGTTTTAGGCATTTAAAAAAAAATAATGTTCTTAAGCATGTGCATTTACATTTAAACATTTCTTGAACAGTTCTATACGACTAGGATTACACACAAAGCGTCCTTTTCAGGGCTGACATCAAAACTAGCAGAAAACAATGACTGAGATGGCAGTCAGTCGGGCAATATTATAAACTAAGAATCACATAGAATACCAGCTAAGGTTGTTGAAGGCCTATGCTCCTTTAGGACCAGAAGGGCAAAGATGATGACAGGGCTCGCCTCAAGACGGGTTGAGCGAGGTATTTGACCTTTAATCGGGAAAAAAATGTGCCAATACTTACCCTGGTATTCACAAACAAAGAACAAAATTATCACAGCAGTTAACCAGACGATACACAGATGTAAAGGACATCCGACGGGAAAGATCCTTTCAAATATCACCTGTTCAAGAAAGCTTTTAACATTATACCTGTGGAGGTAGAGAGAAGCTGAAGGTATGGAGAGGAAATTCGTGAGGGCGGATGATGTCAACACGGAAATTGAAATTGCCTGAAATTAAATAGACGGACGCGCTCAAGACATTAGCATGTTAGTGAGCTGACGTTAATGAATTGCTTTCCTAGGAAGAAGTAGGTGTGAGGATGTTCCGACAGTGTTGTTAAAGATATATATACATACGAGACAAACATAAAGGTATGTTATCAGGCACTCGTAGGAAATAAAGAAATAGAACACTAGACAACAGAAAAACAACAGATATGAGTGGCTTACCCAGGATTCGAACCCTGGACCTTCCGTGCGACAACCCCGCTTAGCTATGCAAGCGAATCACACTATCCTCCCTGCCATATACGCATCACCAAAAAATGATGCTTCGATGACAGGTCATTAGTGCGAACCGTAAGACATAACACCGGAAGTTTACCATAGGCAGTTCAGCTTATTAATGACGCAATCACTTCTGTTGTTCCCCTATTATACAGTATAGGCCAGTCCACACAAGACAAAGACCTTAATACTGTGTCCAGTAAATGATAGTAGACTTAGAACAGTAAGAACAGAACAGAGGGTAAGTTTGGTATTGTATAAACATTTATAACACATAAGGAAGGGAAACCCGAGGCCTGTAAACAGTAAATTAATATGAGACAAACATAAAGGTATGTTATCAGGCACTCGTAGGAAATAAAGAATTAGAACACTAGACAACAGAAAAACAACAGACATGAGTGGCTTACCCAGGATTCGAACCCTGGACCTACCCTCTGTTCTGTTCTTACTGTTCTAAGTACATACATACATACATACATACATACATACATACATACATACATACATACATACATACATACATACATACATACATACATACATACATACATACTTCTTCTTCTTCGTTCGCCCTGAAAAGGACGGTGGTTGCGTTGTGTCTGTTTACGCCTAAGCTGTGATATCTGCACCTTTCGGTCGACACATCCGACTTCTGCACGGCATTTTTTAGGACCGGGTTTGCCTTCCCATTTCGATCCAAACTCGCTCAGCCAGCCTGCACAGCTGCAGACTGTTTCCAGGACCACCACGTGGAGGTGGAGTGCGGTCTTGACCAGCTCTGGTTCGCTGGTCCTGACGCAGGCAGTCAAGCTATGAGTCGCTGACTGCGGTCTCTATTGCTGCGTCTTGAGGTCCCATACATACATACATACATACATACATACATACAATGTATGTTACGTCGGTCGGTCTCACTCAAAAACGTCGGTCGGTCTCACTCAAAATAGTAACTCGCGCCAGAAAAGAAAAGTGCGCAACGCACGGTGTGCAACTTGCGCGGCGTGGGTGTTATATAAAACAAATACTTTGGTTTTATTTTTTTTTATATATTCTTTCACGAAATTAGTAGCGCTCGACAAAGAAAAAGTGCGTAAAAATTGGTGTGCATGAGCCAATAACATTCCATAGTGAATTGTATTTGAACGGTTTGACGCATAATGACAACAAAAGTTTGTTAAAACCACTTATTACACTAGTCAACAACCAAAATGTACCAGAAATGAAAATAGCTGATCTTAACTAATTTTGGTGTGCTGAAAACGAAAATGACATTAAAAAACGTTGATTGGCTCTAGTTTTCAAGATATATGCTACTAGTTTATTTAATTGCAGTCAATTTATATATATGACGCAACTGTTGTGGGCGATTGCATAATTTTTTTCTAATGACCAATTAAAATGTAACTAGAAGTTGATGATGCAATTCTACCTATGATTACATCACCTTTGTGTATAAATATCTTATCTCTGATAAAATGTTGCCATTAGTTAGTGCATTTGTCCTTATCAAAAGTATCGTAGTTAGAAATGCCTAGGACATGTGTGAACAGTGCTAATAATTTCTGTTATATATGTGGTGAGGTGACATTTGTATCACAAAAACGAAATATAACTAAAGTGATTAAGAAGGCGTACAGTTTGTATTTTGGCTGCAGAATAGGAGATCAAGATAAGAGCTGGGCGCCACACATATGCTGCAATACATGTGCAGCACATCTTAAACTGTGGTTGACTGGCAAAAGGCAAGCTATGCCTTTTGCCGTCCCAATGATTTGGAGAGAGCCCACTGATCATCTCAACAACTGTTACTTTTGCATGGTCCCTCCAATTGGGAAAGGCATATCAAAGAAGAAAAAATGGACTCTGGAATATCTAAACATCCCCTCTGCAATACGTCCGGTACCACATGGCGATGACCTACCAGTTCCCAAAGTGCCAGAATCATTTTCAGCTGCTTCCACTGATGAAGAAGAGGACATTGGTGGTCCTGAACCATCAACCTCAAGCGACCCAGAGTGGAATCTCCTGGCAGAAGATGTTACAATTTCTGTGCATAGGAACCGCCAGAAGTCGCTTATTACATTCTTTTTCAAAGAGGGTGACCTTTCTGCGTGCCACAACATTTCTGGTTTAATGGCAGCCTTCAAAATCAATTACATACCGGAAGAGTGGAGGCTTTTCATTGATTCATCCAAGACGAGTCTTAAAGATGTTTTGTTGAATAATGGTAATTAGTTACCGTCAATTCCAGTTGGTCACGCAGTTCATATGAAAGAAACTTATGAAAACATTAAGCAGCTTTTGAAGTGTATAAACTACGATCATCATCATTGGTCACTTTGCGCTGACTTAAAAGTGGTCGCTCTTTTGCTTGGACTACAGGGTGGATACACCAAGTACTGTTGCTTTCTCTGTGAGTGGGATAGCTGTGCACGAAGTGACCATTACATCAGAAGACATTGGCCAATCAGGCAGTCATTGCAGCCTGGCAGTAAGAACGTTGAGAACCCAGCACTTGTCGACACCAGCAAGATTTTGTTGCCACCCTTGCACATTAAGCTGGGTCTCATGAAAAACTTTGTCAAGGCAATGGAGAAAACAGATGAGGCTTTCAAATACCTCATCAGAAAATTTCCAAGACTGAGTGAAGCTAAAATAAGAGAGGGAGTATTTGTTGGTCCGCAAATTTGAAAACTTCTTCATGATGACGAGTTTCTTTGCGTGTTGCATGGCAAGGAAAAAGCAGCATGGCTAGCATTTAAGTCAGTGGTGGACAATTTTCTTGGAAACAACAGATCTGATAATTACTATGAAATTGTAGAAAATCTCCTTCTGGAGTATAAGAGTCTTGGCTGCAACATGTCTTTGAAAATTCATTTTCTGGATTCTCATCTGGATTTCTTTACGTCAAACTGTGGAGCGGTCAGTGATGAGCATGGTGAACGATTTCACCAGGACATTGCTGCTATGGAGACAAGGTATCAAGGCAATTGGAGCCCTTCAATGCTTGCTGATTACTGTTGGACTGTGACAAGAGACACCTCATCGATTGACTACAAGAAGCAAGCAAAGAGAGCTCGAACAGCGACTGAATAATGACGGAATGGGTTCAAATATGCCTTTTTAAAACATGATATGTGAACTTTAAATTAAATAATGTTTTTATTTTTTCTATCATTTTATGTTGAAATATCAATTAATTGATTGTGTAACCACAATTTTTATAATGCTAAAGTAGAAAGACTAGCTGTTCACCCCAGAGAATTAAACAAGCATACATTATTTGTATTACTGTAATGTAAATTCATCATTAAAAAAAAAAACCAGAGCCAATTGGTGAATTTCATTATGATATTTGAAATCAGCATGTCAAAATCAATAAGAAATGGTATATTTAATTTCTGGTACAAATAACTTTTGAAAATTTGTTGACTAGTGTTATCAGGGAACACTCTTTGAAAACAATCCCCGCACTTTCACACGAAATGTTGTCATCAAAGAACTTTTAAATTGAATCTAAAATAACATAATTCTCGCCGTGTGTTCGTTGGTCACTGCTGAGGAATGCAACCGTGTTGAAAAATTGTATTGTTTCCATTATATATACTCTCCCGAAAATAGTTACAATCAACAAAGAAAAGCGTTCAAATGACGGTGTTCATGAACAGTTTGATTACACTGTATAATGGAAAGAAACCAAAAATACTCTAAGAATGTACTTCTATCTGTTCATCCGAGAACGGAAACAGCACACTATAATTAAAAACCCGTCAAGTTTGACGGGTTGTTGCTAGTATAGAATAGAATATTCAGAGCGTTCCACAAGTCTGGCATCTTAGGAATGGTATTAAAAAAAAGGCAACACAAAAGCTTTTCTTTACAGAACTTGGTCACACATTGACTTAACGTTCTGACACATTGACTTAACTTTCTGACACATTGACTTAACGTTCTGACACATTGACTTAAAGTTCTGACACATTGACTTAACGTTCTGACACATTGACTTAAAGTTCTGACACATTTACTTAACGTTCTGACACATTCACAGACCTTGGTGACACATTTTCAGAACTTGCTGACATATTCACATAACGTGGTGACACATTCGTGATGCTTGCTGATACTTTCAAAGAACGTGGTGGCACAATATAAAAAAACTTGGAGACACATTCACATAACGTGCTGACACATTCACAGTCATTGCTGACACATTCACATGACGTGCTGACACATTTACAGAACCTGCTCAAAGTGTTCACCATTTTTTCCTAACGTACAAATCCAGACCTTGCTACCCGGTCAGCAAGTACACGTTAAATGATGTCAGGAGTAATGGTGTCACATCCGTCAATAAATCGTTATGATGACAGACTTATGGGACAACTTGTATTATGTTTGTGCCAACAACAAAATAACAGCCTGACAATGAGGTTGTTTAAACACTTCTCGGTTGCACGTGGTTAAGGCAGTACTTTGACAGCCTTAATCGTTATCAGTCATTGCTTCTTGGCTCCCAGCGGAGCACAATCCTTCAACAAAGACACCCCAAGCCTTTTTTGAAAGTATTCTTTGTCATAGGATGCGTTTTGATGATCACTTTCGAGACAATTCCTTCATTCATTCACTTTCCATTTTGTTAATTATAAAGTATGGAGCCATGGCATCAGAAGGTCCCCATGTAGGAAGCCCGTACCAGGCTTCCAGATGGGCACCATGTGCTCTCGCAGTTTTGGTTTCTGTTAGCACTGCGTTTTTTATGATGAGGTGCCAGTCCCAAGAAATATTTCATATTAACTGTCTCTTATGATATGGCTGAAGGAGTGGAAGCCAAATAGGTTCTTTTCTTCTCATGTATACGGACATTTATATTTTATTACATTAATATTCTTCTTCTTCTTCGTACACTCTCAGACGTCCACTTGAATGTTCTCAAAGAAAGCAGTAGTCAGTTTGAGGCTATTTGAATCCCCGTAGAGCTTTTCCACGAAAGGAGCTGGCGTCGGCCATATGTACTTTCTCTGTACCACATATAAGGGGCAACTTTGAAGCAGATGTTCAGCAGTCATTTTATCAGTGCCACAGTTACACTGATCGGTAGTTTCTATCTTTATCTTGTTGAATAGATGGTATTTCAATCTGATGTGGCCAGTGCGGAGTCTGAAGATTACCACTTGTTCTCTTCTGTTGAGCTGGTAGTAAGCATCATTCTGTGTGTGTCCTGGATGTTCTACATTCCATTTGTTTCTGTATCTGAGTCTGATAAAACTCTTTGCCCCCTCAAAAGTTATGCTTGCATCAGGCTGAGGTAGATGTGAACCTTCTTTTGCCATTCTGTCAGCCTCTTCATTGCCGGTGATATTACAATGAGATGGGATCCATTGGATCACAACACTTTTGAATCGTTGACAAAGTTTGTGGAGCACTATTCTGAGATCATCCAGGTCTGTATTATTTTGGCTTTTCAACGTTGCAATTACTATTAATATTACATTATTACATTACATTAATATTACATTAATATTACATTATATTATATGATATGCAATTACATTAATATAAACATACGAACAACTTACCCGTCAAAATATGGCGGGAAATAGTATAAACATTAATGACACATAAGGAAGGGAAACCCGAGGCCTGTAAACAGTAAATTAATATTAGACAAACATAAAGGTATGTGTTACGTGCAGTCTTTGATATCTTACAATATTATACATAGGTAATTTTTTAGTGCTTAAGGGAAAGTCATTATTGAGTTACTTCCCTTGAAAGTTGTGCCGTCTCTTCGATCGAACTCCGCGGGTGAGTCCAGTTTTCTGCGATTTATTCTTCGTTTGGGTAATAATAGATTGTTCTTGCTTCAGAATATCTATGGCCTGAATTTATGTGTATTGTTTGTCTGAGTAGGACGAGTCTGTCTTATATCTGTATATCTTTACATATCTAAGTCGAACTATATGTTCTGTTGTCTCTAGAGAGGTCAAAGGCTATTCGGCGGATGTGTCGCTAGAGTGTGGTGTGATTTGGCTTCGTCCCGATAGGGACTGTGTTTTCTATGTCGGCTTGTCGCCGGGAAAAAGTGATCTCAGTATTGGTGGGGAAAGTGATAGTCGTCTAGACCTATCGTGTATGCTTTACCCCAGTGTTTATTCGTATTGCCAAGGAATGGCATTTTCATATTTCTGATACCAAGGTAATAATAGACACTCTTATGAACTCTCGTACGAAGCCACCATTTTCGATAGGTACGATTTGAATGTCTAAGAGAATATATTTGACTCGATGAAAACGACTTCGATTCCTAGCAGCACTATATCCTGTAGATTGCAGTCAATTGTTCATGATCAAATCTACAGAGCAATGAAATGTTTTATGAATGACTAACTTTAGGACAGATTCATTATCTGTATCCAAACGTGAGTGACAGCTCACGAGTGAAGCAATCTTGGAACCAAAACATGTAGTGACTTTCAAGAAGAGAAAAGGGATGCCCGTATTATCGCTTGTTTAGTCCAGAGATCACTGCTACACATGAGAACCGGTTATTAGCGGTTCAATATTATTATATGGAAAAATATGTGCTGAACATTATGTTGAAGAATCGTCGCTAGACGAGATTAGGTTTAGAAGCCATCTGAAATATTGTTTATAAGCTGACGTGCTCAGTCAGTGAAGTCAGATGATATATATGTATGGGCGATACTGAGGGCTTGGCTACTGACAGTCCTTGATACTATTATTCCACATGAGTGCCCATGTAACATAACATTGCAAGACCAGTTATCCACTGTACCATGATGTATTATGCCAACCTGTGATTTGTCACTATCTGTGCTGTCGAGTGTGTACGTCCAATTAAATTTTAGAAAAGGTACACAGTCGTTGGTGTCGATGACTTCCAGCCATACATGAGTGTGAGAAAAGAACATTTGTCAACACCACGAACCCTTATTAACATTCGCACATTATACACTCAATCCATGTCTACACACCACTGCGTAGGTCAAGTTGACATTCCATACACTACAGTGGAGCAAACAACACCATAGAGATCTTATCAACTTTATCAACTGGTGGACCAGCTTTCTGGGTTTGACCTCGCAGAAGTTCAGAAGTCAACAGAGTACCGATACCAGACCGTTTCCTGTGGCTGATACGACACACTTGCAGTATTGGTTTGCTATTTGTCAACACTTCGTCACGTGACCTGTCAAGTGAATGCAGTATGTAGGTCAGCGTTGTTGACATTTTTACATTAGACATTACAGAGTTTCACAGAACAGTTGGATCAATTCTTGTCAATATCAACAGGAAGACAGTATTAGTGAACTAAGAAGTCCTATTTTCATCGATGGATCTTCTTGTTTTCTGTATATGAACTTTAATATTTAAGGCCAGAATGTTTAATTGAATAAAGTGGCAGGTTGTTTATTTTCATAAAAATAACTTTGCCATTACTGTAAAACTGAGCCTATTTTGCAACACATACTATCATACACATAATTTATATATATTTATGTTTACATGTTATTTGTTTGTATAGTATGTTAGTTTCTATGTCAGCGGGTTGTGTTTAAGGTTGGGCGGCGTCCTCACAACAGAATATCCCACGTCATAGAGGGTCCGTTGTGGGCGTTTTCTATAGGTGCAATTTTCTTGATTGAAAATTTGCTGCGACAACTGTTGCTTTTGTGTTAGCTGTGAAGTCTGTAATTATTGTTATTTTTGTAATATTTCTTTGTTCTTTAGTTTTGTTTTGATTTGTTTGTAATTTGTTGGTCTAACCTTTTCTATCTTTCAGTTCTATTCACAATTTATATATTCATATATTGTGACGTCATTTGTGTTGTTATTCTTTGCAGATTCAGTGATTATTTTCATTGATTTCCCTATTTGATTTATTTTGATTTCTGCAAACGTTCTTGTATTGTCAGTCCTATTTGTACTTTATGTATTCTGTTGGTTGACATATGTTTTATATAGGTATATTTCATAAGACACAATTGCCTGTGCACTGCACTTGGATTATGGTATAAACCAGTACCTGATTATTATTACTATTATACAAGACCTTATTAAAGGCTTGTGACCCACAGATATTGAGATAGTATACTGATTAATCAAGTCATTAAGAACTTGTGGTATTATTATTATTTCAGGTGATTAGTATTATTGTTAGACATCATGTCTACATTGGAATACTTCATTACACAAGGGAAAGCCCTTGATAAGACTGGTCAACAATTAGAACAATGGGCTGTTGCTCAATATGACAAAGCATTAGCTGCAGAAGAGAGAAGAGCTATGGCAGAAGAGAAAAGATTAGAAAGAGAAGCTGAGGCTGCTGCTGAACAAAAGAAATTGCAGATGCAGGTGGAGGAAAGGAGATTTGAAGCTGAACAAAAAAAATTAGAAAGAGAAGCTGCAGCTGAACAAAAAAAATTAGAAAGAGAAGCTGCTGCGGAACAAAAAAGATTAGACAGTGAAGCTGAACAAAAAAAAATTAGAAAGAGAAGCTGCTGCGGAACAAAAAAGATTAGACAGTGAAGCTGAACAAAAAAGATTAGACAGGGAAGCTGAACAAAAAAAGATTAGACAGGGAGGCTGAACAAAAAAGATTAGATGCTGAAGAGAAAAAAGCAATAAGAGAACATGAATTTGAGTTAGAGAAATTGAGATTGACAAGTATGAGTAATGTTAATCAGGCATCTAGTGGTAATGGTAAACCTTCTACTTACAAGGTTAAGGTTCCACCGTTCAATCAGTCCAGTGACGATATTACATTCTGGCTGGATAGATTTGAACGTTCTTGTCGTACACATAATGTGGATAAATCACAATACGCTAATCAATTATCAGAAAACTTGAAAGGTGAATCTTTGACTAGATTATGCCTTGTAGCAGAAGCAGATAAGGATAATTATGATGTCATTAGGGCGGCTTTGATAAAAAAATATCAGCTAAGTGAGGAAGGCTATCGCCTTTTATTTAAAACGATGGTGCCTGAGACGGGTGTAGAATTCTCAGAATTCACTGCAAAGGCACGTCTTACAGTTGATCGTTGGATTGAGCTTTCCAAAACAGAAAAAACGTATGAAGGACTTATGGATTTGTTGCTCAGAGATAAGATTATGTCATGTGTGAACAAACCTTTCCTTGAATTTATACATGAGCGTAAACCCAAATCTCTAAAAGAAATGGAAGAATATTGTTCCCAATATGTCACTGCACACCCCGACGTGACTTTTGGCAACACTAAGATTAAGGAGAGTATGCCAGTTGCTTCAGCAACACCATACAATCCCAATTATTCACACAGATTTCAGGGACCTCAAAACAGATTTGATAAAAAAGGTAACCATAATAGTTATCAAAACCAAGGTAACCAATCATTTCAGGGTTCTTCTTCAAAGAACTGGAGACGAGCTGATAGCTCTCGACACAGGGGTGGTCATAATTATAGGAATTTCCGTAGAGGAAGTAATTATAGAAACTATCAGGGTTATCCGTCTTGGAGTCAACAAGATCATAATTACAGAGATACTCATTATAATGAATATGATAATGGTAACCAAGGGAACTATGACTCAAACCCAAATAGGGGTTACAATAGAGGTAACAATAACTACAGAGGTGATAATAACCGAGGTAGATCTCAATACAAAAGACATAAACCACATTTTCAGGCAAACTCTGCACAACAAGAGTCCAATGAAGCCTATAAACAGAGTAAAGATAATAATGATGCTAGTAATATGGCATGTGCCGCTTTTGATTTTGGGAGAGCATCTCAGTGCCCCCAATGCAAAACGCTATTTGAGCCAACCACAGTGTCTACTTTAAGCTGTGGCCATCCTCTTCCTGCTCTTCCGGCATCAGTCGCGCATGATGGAAGAGGTTCTCTTGTCTTACATAAGGGTTTAGTGAATAACAATCCAGTCTCTGTGCTATTTGATTCTGGATGCACCACAATTGGTGTTAGGCAGTCACTCGTAGATCCTTCCCGTGCCACTGGACAAGTAGTCAAATGTGTAACATTTGGCGGCACATTAGAGAAATACTCTACTGCTATCATTAGGATTGCTACTCCTTTCTTTACAGGAGATGTACACGCATGTCTTCTTCCGAATCCGATCGCTGACCTCATCATCGGTCGCATTCACGGAGTCAGAGAATGCACTCCGCAACAAATTTCCACGTGGGAAAGGCAAAACATGCAGATTGCTAACGCTGTAGTCACTAGAGCTCAGGCTCTTAATATGCCTCAAACTTCATCTACTGAAGATAATGAAGTGCATAACCAAGATAATCCCTTGGTAATTTCTCGTGACTCGTTTATAAAACAGCAAGAAGATGATCCCACTCTGAAGAAATTCTTCATTCTTGCAACTAAAGGTGATCCGAATAAAGACACAAGTCGTAAATCGTGGATTACAAAGATGAATGGCGTACTTGTACGTATGGTTCAAGACTCCATTACGTCAAGTCATTCTCAAATCCTGGTTCCCAAGAATTTGAGAGTTAAAATTTTGCAGCACGCTCACGACTCTCAGTGTGCTGGACACATGGGTTTTTCCCGTACTAAGTCAAGAGTCCTTGCGGCTTTCTTTTGGCCATTGGTAAACAAGGACATACGGATTTATTGTCGATCTTGTAAAGTATGTCAGGAAGTTAAATCCAAAGGTCCACGGCATGCTGCACCCATTCAGGCGGCGGACATTCCTATTCGGCCGTTCCAAAAAATGGCCATAGACATAATTGGTCCATTTAAGATCAAGTCTGCCAGAGGACATCAGTTTATCTTGACGTGTGTTGATATGTGCACACGTTGGCCAGAGGCTATTCCTCTGAAGAGCATTACTACTGCTGATATTGCAGATGCTCTTTGGCTTATATTTTCTCGTCTGGGGTTCCCCGGAGAGATATTGTCAGACCATGGCACCCAACTAATATCAGATACCATGTCTCAAGTAATGTCTACTCTGCAGATAGATAGATCTTTAAGTAGTATCTACCATCCAATGTCTAATGGTATGGTCGAACGCCTTAATAGAACACTTAAAAACTTACTGGGGAAGATAACTGAGGATCATCCTCAAGACTGGGACAGAGTTTTACCTGCGGCCCTCTTCGCTTACAGAGAGGTACCCAATGAACATACGGGATTTTTCCCTTTGAACTCGTCTTTGGCGCGCGTCCGCGTGGCCCTATGTCGTTGCTTCACGATCTCATTACATCTGACAATATTGACGATGACACAAAGTCATCCTACGAATATGTCATCGCGTTGAGACAAAAGATTATCGAAGCATGCAAATTAGCAACTTCTTCTTCTGAATTTGCGAAACAGAAGGCAAGGCAATTTGCCAATAAGAAGAGATGCTTACGACAACTTTGTCCTGGTGACAAAGCATTTGTATTACTACCTTGTAGGGAAAACAGATTACTTATTTCTTGGAAAGGTCCGTACGATATAATATCGAAAATTTCCGATGTCGACTATATTGTCGATATTGATGGGAAGCATAAAACCTTCCACATCAATATGCTTACTGAATTCCATGAACGTCCGGATTATTTGCAACCCATTTTCCAAGCAACGGACAATTCTCCAGTACCACATGGTCATTACTCATCACTGTCCGTGATACAGGATGAGGAAACAAGTTTTTCAGATGTAAATCTTCCTCTTCCAATGATCCCACTTCATTCTAGTGAATCATGGAAGAACGTTACTGTCTCCCCTGATTTGTCTCTAGGAGAACAGCGACAAGTTTCAACTATGTTGCAAACATTTCAGGATGTACTCACTGACATCCCTGGACAAACGCATGTCATTGAACATGACATTGTTCTAACTGACCATACTCCTATTAGGATTAGACCTTATCCTATACCTATACATTTTCAAGCACAGGTCGAGAAAGAGTTGGATGAGATGATAGATTTGAAAATAATCGAACCATCCACCTCTGCATATTCTTCGCCGATGGTTATTGTTCGTAAAAAAGACAATAACATACGTCTTTGCGTTGACTATCGAAAATTGAATCAAGTAACGAAGTTCGATGCCGAACCTATGCCTTTACTGGAAGAGCTACTTACTCGACTCTCCAAATCTCATTTTTTCACTAAACTTGATTTGTCTAAAGGATATTGGCAAGTTCCTTTATCTGAACGCGCCAAACCTCTCACGGCTTTTTCAACACCTAGAGGTTTGTTCCAATGGAATTTTATGCCTTTCGGTCTTATGAACGCACCAGCTACATTCGTACGCATGATGCGCCGAATCCTATCTTATCGGTCAGATGTCATTGCATATCTAGACGACATCTGTCTTTTCAGCGATACTTGGGAAGATCACTATTCAGGGTTAGATGAATTGCTGTCTACTTTGCGTGAGCACAACCTGACAGCGAAACCCTCTAAAGCCTATATTGGTTTTAGCGAAATTTCTTTCCTAGGCCACCGAGTTGGTCATGGTTTCCTAAAGACAGAGGACCATAATACTAGTAAGATACTTAACATCTCAATCCCTAAGACTAAAAAAACAGGTGAGAAGTCTGTTAGGTCTTATTCAATTTTATGGCAGATTCATTCAGAATCTATCCTCTATCATGGCACCTCTCTCAACACTTCTAAAGAAAGGTTCGCCTAATGTGGTCCACTGGTCTCAGGAATGCCAATGCTCTCTGGATAAGATTAAAACACTGTTTTCAACACCACCTATTTTAGTGCTACCCACTAAAGATAAGACATTCGTTCTTCGTAGTGACGCTTCATCCACTGGGATTGGAGCGGCACTAATGCAAGAGTACTCTGGAACTCTGCATCCTGTAATGTATATTTCCAGAAAACTTAATGCGGCAGAAAGGAATTATTCGGTTTTAGACCGTGAGCTATTAGCTATGGTTTGGTCGATCCTCAAACTACAGAGATTCCTTCTAGGCGCACATTTCATAGTAGAAACCGACCAAAAAGCTCTTACTGCTATACAGAGTAAGAATTTGAAGAGCTCGAGGTCTACTCGATATGCAATTGCTCTTCAACCTTTTCATTTCTCTGTGCGAGCTATTCGTGGATCAGATAATGTGATGGCAGACATTCTGTCAAGATGCCCACATGATTCCACATAACAATTAGGGCTTAGACTTCTTGATATGTCTAGTTCTATAGTAGTTCCTTTTCTATATCATGATAGATACACATTTGTAATTTAATAATATAATGATTGTATCACTACATAGCGGTTCATTGATGTTTATTCACCGCTGTGCTTTGATGATTTTTTTCTTCATAAATCATAAATTTAAGATATCTAATACGAAATGATGATATGAATTTTTTAGGCATTGTGTAATTGCCAGAATTGTATTATACTTTGATGACACCTTCCTGGAAAAATATACTTGTAGAGAAATAATTTCTCTCAGTTTATGAGACACATTCTCACCAGTCGCTCCATAAGTCGACTTAGCCTCATATTAGGCGTTATAGGTATTCCTGATATTTTCATCTGCGCATTATTCATGCGTTGTGAGCCTATTGTACGTTGCTCCTAGATGTATTTCAAAAAAAAAAAAAAAAAGTTCCATTTTTTTTTTTTTTTTTCCCGGGAGGTGTGGTAAGACTGTTACGTGCAGTCTTTGATATCTTACAATATTATACATAGGTAATTTTTTAGTGCTTAAGGAAAGTCATTATTGAGTTACTTCCCTTGAAAGTTGTGCCGTCTCTTCGATCGAACTCCGCGGGTGAGTCCAGTTTTCTGCGATTTATTCTTCGTTTGGGTAATAATAGATTGTTCTTGCTTCAGAATATCTATGGCCTGAATTTATGTGTATTGTTTTTCTGAGTAGGACGAGTCTGTCTTATATCTGTATATCTTTACATATCTAAGTCGAACTATATGTTCTGTTGTCTCTAGAGAGGTCAAAGGCTATTCGGCGGATGTGTCGCTAGAGTGTGGTGTGATTTGGCTTCGTCCCGATAGGGACTGTGTTTTCTATGTCGGCTTGTCGCCGGAAAAAGTGATCTCAGTATTTGTGGGGAAAGTGATAGTCGTCTAGACCTATCGTGTATGCTTTACCCCAGTGTTTATTCATATTGCCAAGGAATGGTTTTTTCATATTTCTGATACCAAGGTAATAATAGACACTCTTATGAACTCTCGTACGAAGCCACCATTTTCGATAGGTACGATTTGAATGTCTAAGAGAATATATTTGACTCGATGAAAACGACTTCGATTCCTAGCAGCACTATATCCTGTAGATTGCAGTCAATTGTTCATGATCAAATCTACAGAGCAATGAAATGTTTTATGAATGACTAACTTTAGGACAGATTCATTATCTGTATCCAAACGTGAGTGACAGCTCACGAGTGAAGCCATCTTGGAACCAAAACATGTAGTGACTTTCAAGAAGAGAAAAAGGATGCCCGTATTATCGCTTGTTTAGTCCAGAGATCACTGCTACACATGAGAACCCGTTATTAGCGGTTCAATATTATTATATGGAAAAATATGTGCTGAACATTATGTTGAAGAATCGTCGCTAGACGAGATTAGGTTTAGAAGCCATCTGAAATATTGTTTATAAGCTGACGTGCTCAGTCAGTGAAGTCAGATGATATATATGTATGGGCGATACTGAGGGCTTGGCTACTGACAGTCCTTGATACTATTATTCCACATGAGTGCCCATGTAACATAACATTGCAAGACCAGTTATCCACTGTACCATGATGTATTATGCCAGAAAAACAACAGATGAGAGTGGCTTACCCGAACCCTGGCTAATATTAATTTACTGTTTACAGGCCTCGGGTTTCCCTTCCTTATGTGTCATTAATGTTTATACAATACCAGAAACCTACCCTCTGTTCTATACTACTGTTCTTAAGTCTTCTATCATTTACTGGACACAGTATCAAGGTCTTTGTCTTGTGTGGACTTACACGTACTGTAGAATAGGGGAACAACAGAAGTGATTGCGTCATTAAAAGGCTGAGGTGCTCATTGTAAACTTCCGGTGTTGTCTTGTATTTCACACTAATGACCGGTCAGTAAAGCATTTTTTTATTTGGGGATGCCTAGCTGGCCGGGAGGATAGTGTGATTCGCTTGTATGGCTAGGCGGTGTTGTCGTACGGAAGGTACGGGGCTCGAACCCTGGGTAAGCCACTCGCGTCTGTTGTTTTTCTGTTGTCTGGTGTTCTACTTCTTTATTTCTTACGAGTGCCTGAAAACATACCTTTGTGTTTGTCTAATATTAATTTACGGGAAATAGTAATGGTGTGCGCTTTCTGCTGCATACCATGATGACGACACTACTTGTCATGTGATCATTTATCTGGATGAATGTTTTAATTCAGCTATGGAGCAACGCCTCAAAAAATGGCATGGGAAGTAGTGACAAAACAAAACAAGTGACTTGCAATTTCACTAATTATTAAACAGATGCTTTATCGCAACACGTTTTCTAAATGTACGGATATTTTTCTTTTAATTCTCGCCTTAATAAGTATTTAAAAAAACACACAAAACAAAGAACACAAAAATCAAAATAAACTTTATATTACCCCGTCTCCGAATCATTGTTTAAGTATCGACTTGAGCAACTAAAAAGTTAGAGTTACTGCAAATGTAACGAACTCCTTCATTTCATCACCAGTTGCCATCTCCACAACGAAGGTTGGCTGTAATGGATCTCCAACGTCTTCAGTCTCTTGTCTTGGTGGTGCACTCTGATAGACTCTTTCCTGTCCATCTCTTGATGTTATCTTCCCACTTATAGCGCTGTCTTCCCCTTGCACGTTTGCCTTCAACTCTCCCTTCTGTTATGGTCTTCTGCAAGGTGTTATGCCTTTTTATGTGGCCTTCATTTACAACTGCTAAATGTAAAGATAAGATATTTATTCATGCTCACCCACAATGCATATGGAGAAAATTAAAGAAATTTGAAGCAAAAAGTGCGTCGTTGCAAAAGGCACACATTTCAGTTTGGCGCCCAAAAAACGTGCCATAAAAAAGATTGCAACTTTGGCGTGAAAAGATTTAACTCAACGTTAGGGAGGGGATAAGACAGTTCTTGGTATTAATTATAAGAAGTTACACATTATTTAATCACATTTATCTCAATCATTCATTCATTAGTGCATTCTCTTTAAGCTCTACGTGAAACACAGGCCTTTAACAAATACGCTCGTCTGTCCTGTGTCATATGTCAAGGTCTTTACATGTCTTCTTTCTGCCTTCATGTCTATGTCTTATTCCCTCTTCCCAGAATGAGGTGTGTTGTGTGTGTGTGTGTGTGTTTTTTTTTTTAAATTTGTTGGTCTGAAATCTATTTCTCATACCCTGGAGATTCCAGCACAAGAACTAACTCAAAAAAATCTATCAACGCGTTTTCTCAATGTATGTCGTCTTAACCAACTCAAACATCTTTTTCTCATCTCTTGTTCGATCCACTAGCTCTAACTTGATCCTTGTCATCATTTCCACATTGGTGATCTCGTCATACCATTCCAATCTTTTCATTGTTCGCAAACACCCATTCATAATAATCTGTATCTGTCTGCGTGTTATTCGTGCTGTTCTTCGTGTTTCAGAGCCGTACAGTTGGACACTCCTGACATTTCAGTTGAAGATTCTTACTTTTATGTTGGACTTGATTAAAAGGTGTTAATACCGCCCTTTTTTCCTTTTTGTGCAGATCTCCCGATCTGGCACATGAAATATTAGAAACATAATTGCTGTAAAAAGTTGCCTTAAAATCTTTCTAAAGGGAAAGAACTACATTTAAACGAAGTTTCTTGAAGTAGTTATATTTATGGCGTGGATAGAAAAAGTGAAAGGAAAAAGGAAGGGAGAAAGAAATGCAAAAAAAAAAAGACAGAGACAGAAACAGAATGAAATGAAATGAAAGAAAGAAAGAAAGAACAACAGGAAAGAAAGAAAACGAAGGAAAACAAAACGAAAGAAGGAAATAAGACAAACAGAAAGACAGACTCGTAAGAAAGCTCCATATTCTCAGTGTGTCGCTATGTAAACGATAGCTGACGATATATTCAAGTATCAGTTGTCATAGGTATGTTATGAAAGTCTTACTTGTTGCTCATTCATACTTACAATATTAATTTCCATTGATTTCTCATTAACAATTTACTGACATTTATTTATACAATCCACTTTACTGAAGTAAAACTAAATAAATTTACTTGTGTATGTCTATTTGTATTGTAGATATGTCTTGTTTTTCTGTTGTTGATTTTTTTTAAGCCCTTTAATTGGCCCTGTTTATTTTTATAACTAGATGCCGACAATGTTGCGGCACAATTTTATAAACACGCTTCTTTCTTACTTCCCTTGAGAAATCACCACTCTAGTGCAAGGGTTACCATATTTTTTTCGGTTGCTGTACCCCTTGGCTTTTAATAAACTTTCCCATACTTCCTATTCAGAATGAGAGGAAATATGTTATAGTTTACCATGCATACGCACATAAGAAAATAATAATGTTAATTATTTATTTAAAAGAAAACTGTATCAGGTCCGTATCAACATGTTGAAGTTTCATAAAGTTGTTAAATGTTTATTAGCACACAGTCAAATAGATTAGTGCTACTCTTGATTCTGTTTTTTTTTTAAACGAACAGTTTTATTCCTGTTACAGTTTCTGAAAGAGATATCCGCGGAACCAACACGTTCAGTCTTGAGTTTGTTTCTTGCTTTGAATTTGAACTGAGTACATGATTCGCGGTTCTCTTTTCAATCCATAACGTCTTTTTCACTAACACTACTATTTTTAAAATGTTTTTTAATTACTTACTTACTTAGTCGTTCCTCCTGGCCTGGTTCCATTCTAGTCCTCGACCCTTCAGAAATTGTCTAATGTTGTCCTCCCAGCGGACTCTGAGTCGTCCGGGAAGTTTGGATCCCTGGCTCTTAGCCTGGAATGTTTCAATGATAATATAGTTATTTAACAAAAATTCGCCAAATTCCTCTAACTCGCTTCTCGTAACTCCCAGGGCTACTCGTACCCCGTTTGGGAACCACTGTTATAGAAATTTTTTTTTCTAGCTATGATTTGTGGCCGTTAATATTTTACATGCCTAACAGAAGAAGGTGTTTTATGGCAGACGTGTTGTCCCAAAGAGTCTGGTCATTTTCATTAGTGTTTTTATTGTTATTTCTGCAGTTTCTTTGGCTATTGATATTGTCATCGCTCCATTTGTTGCATCTGTTGATATTTCTTGTTTATATGTTTTTTGTGGCTGTTCCCTCTTTGTCGCTCTTTTAGATATTCCCATTTATTCACGTTTCTTCTATTTCAGCTCGACTTCGTGCTCTGAACGACTTCGCTCTTTCGGAAACAGGAAAGGATATTTTTTCCAGAGGCTAAGTTGCTACTGTTGTTTGTCTATCGATTTTGAGGTAAGTCCATGTATAGGGGATAAAGGTGAATAGTGACATTGATGAAGACATGTGTGTAATAAATCTATGTGAATACTGACAGAAGACAAAGAAATACGTGTAACAGATCAAGATGAATACTGACAGAAGACGAAGAAGTACGTGTAACAGATCAAGGTGAATACTGACAGAAGACAAAGAAATACGTGTAACAGATCAAGATGAATACTGACAGAAGACAAAGAAATACGTGTAACAGATCAAGGTGAATACTGACAGAAGACAAAGAAATACGTGTAACAGATCAAGATGAATACTGACAGAAGACAAAGAAATACGTGTAACAGATCAAGATGAATACTGACAGAAGACAAAGAAATACGTGTAACAGATCAAGGTGAATACTGACAGAAGACAAAGAAATACGTGTAACAGATCAAGATGAATACTGATTTATGAAAGTGAAATACGTGCAATCATCATCATCGCAGCTTGGTTCCCCAAGGAGCATAAGCCGTCAAAAACGAATGCCAAGTTTTTCTGTCCAGTGCCATCCACTCAAAGTACTTTCTTGTGCCATCAACTCAAGGTACTTTCTTGTGCCATCCACTCAAGGTACTTTCTTGTGCAATCAACTCAAGGTACTTTCTTGTGCCATCAACTCAAGGTACTTTCTTGTGCCATCAACTCAAGGTACTTTCTTGTGCCATCAACTCAAGGTACTTTCTTGTGCCATCCACTCAAGGTACTTTCTTGTGCCATCAACTCAAGGTACTTTCTTGTGCCATCAACTCAAGGTACTTTCTTGTGCCATCAACTCAAGGTACTGTCTTGTGCCATCAACTCAATGTACTTTCTTGTGCCATCAACTCAAGGTACTTTCTTGTGCCATCAACTCAAGGTACTTTCTTGTCATCTTTATCCCCTTCGTGCCCGTCTCCAGTTCTCTTCTCCATGTGTTCTGTGGCCTCCCTCTATCTTCTCCATGTGTTCTGTGGTCTCCCTCTATCTTCTCCATGTGTTCTGTGGTCTCCCTCTATCTTCTCCATGTGTTCTGTGGTCTCCCTCTATCTCTCTGCCACGGGGGATTCCAGCAAAAGAAATGCCGGCTAATGTTATCAACCGGTTTCCTCAGTGGGTGTCCTATCTCCAAGGTCCTCTTCTCGTTTTTTGTTTCACTGGCACTTGTCAGGTTCCTGTCATCAATTTCATATTAGTGATCTTGTCATACCATTTTAACAAACAACAGGGACAGGTCAACTAAATATATGTAATAGATCAGTGTAAATAGTGACAGGTGAATGCGGAATACGTGTGCTAGATCAATATGAACGGCGTCGAAAGAAGAAATAGATCAATCTGAATAAAGACAGAAGAAGAAATAGATCAATCTGAATAAAGACAGAAGAAGAAATAGATCAATCTGAATAAAGACAGAAGAAGAAATAGATTAATCTGAATAAAGACAGAAGAAGAAATAGATCAATCTGAATAAAGACAGAAGAAGAAATAAATGTAATAGATCAATATGAATAGTTACAGAAGACGTTTTGGTAGCTGAAAGTGAACAGGATGTCCACTGGTCTTATTATCTTTCTCATCATCCAGAGTATAAGATTCTGGTGGGTCCGGAACAGGAAGTCCTTCCCCGTGAGGCACTGGCCGCATAGCAGAGGGAATATTCGGATAGGTCACAGGCCGCTTTGTCTTCTTAGAAATACCATGTCCAATTTGAGGAGTCATGCAAAAGTAACAATCATTAAGATGGTTTGTTGGTTCCCTCCACACCATTGGAACAGCAAAACGCATCGATCGTCCTTTTCGGTTCAACCAGCAGCGCAGATTCGTTGCACAGGATTGACAACATATGTGTGGGGCCCAATACCGGTCCTGGTCACCGATCTCACTACCAAAATAAAGGCTGTAAGCTTTCTTTATCATCGGTGTAATGGGTCGCCTTTGTGATAGCAAAGTTATTTGCAGGTGATAAGTCGACGTTAAATATAAGAATAAATGAGAAAGTACCAGAACAAGTCAAGAGTTTCGCATATCTTGGTCATATAATAACAGAAGATGGCAGATGTGAAACAGAAATCAAGAAGAGAATAGGAATGGCCTAGGATACATTCAACAACAAGAGACAGGTACTAACATCCAAACAATTAACTGACAAATTCAAACTGAGAATCATCAGATGTTTTATATATATATATATATATATTTTTTTTCCTCCACCAGTGGCACTTGGGCTTTGAGCCCTTCGGCCCTATGACATGTCATTGCGAGGCTGGGGAGCCTGTGGACTTTCCTTCCAACCCTGTCAGGAGTTTCGCTCCTTCCCATCCACAGAGGGTTTATCTCAGGAGCCGTTCAGGATATTCAGTCAAATGCCCGGTCGATGTGACTTCTTCAAATGCCCACGCCCGGGCTTGAACCCTGAACACCTGATCGCCAGCGCAACGTGGTAACGATTACACCAGCGCAGCTCCCATATATATATATATATATATATATATATATATATATATATATATATATATATATATATATATATATATATATATATATATACATATATATATATATATATATATATATATATATATATATTCTTTATTAATGTATAGTGCAGAAATGTGGACACTGAACAAGCAATTTAAAAAAAATTGATGTCCTTAAGATGTAGATATCGTACAACACAGTCCAGCTGACCAAGACCCTACTCCACCTCCAAGTGATGGTCCTGGAAACAGGCTGCATCAATGCAGTCTGGCTGAGTGAGTAGGGATCGAAAAGGGAAGGCTAACCCGGTCCCACAAATGCCGTGCTGAAGTCGGATGTGTCGGCCGAAAGGCGCAAATATCGCAGCTTCGCTGTAAACGGACACAACGCAACCAACGTCCTTTTCAGGACAAACGAAGAAGAAGAAGAAGATGTAGATATACAGAAGAATGGGGCACTTTTGATGGAAAGAGAAGAAGATTAAAGAGGTCCTAGAAAACATACGAATAAAAATAGAATTAATGAAGGAGATCAAAATTAGACAGTTAAAATATTTTGGCAATATAACAAGACATAACACCGTGCTGAAGACCAAAATGGAAGGAAATGTTGAAGGCAAACGTGCAAGCTATAAGCTATAGCGCTATAAGTGGAAAGATAACATCATGAGACTGGCAGGAAGAGTTTATCAGAGTGCACCATCAAGACAAGAGACAAAAGAAGTTTGAGATCCACTGCGATTTCCAATAGTTCTTGCCCATCGCCCTGTGCAGACCAGCGGGACTCTACTGGGTTAACGACATTTTGCTGAATTTTTAATGTTGTAATCATCACGTGGCGTACGTTGCACTGTTTCGTTAGGCCAGTGCATCAGATTTCAACAAGCATTTATGTCAGGTTGCCTTCCTTAGCCTTTGACTGACTCCAGCCTACCTGCAAGGCAGCAATGTGGTCACTCTGTTTGACTGGTTTCTTAAATAAAATGTAGAAAACTGCTGACATCAAAAATTAAGTCGCCATATTTGCAAGAAGAGATCACATAATCTCAACAAGAACACACACAAAAACCATACAAACAGTATAATAATTCATAGTTAAAAGCAAGCGATATATGTTTCGGCTAACGCGCTAAAACGTATCCTGGGATAAAGATACAAGTCAGAACGACGTGTATCCATTTTCATTGACATACCGTTGGCCTTATCAGTAAACATATTCTTTAGCAAACACAACACACATTTTCGCCCCATGCTCTATAAGGAGCGGAAAGGAAAATTATTATGAATTATCTTATCCCAAGAAGGTCAAATATCCGGGTCACTTTCATCTGTCTTTTTATATGGAAAAGAGGAAGTATGAAAATTAGTGTGAGCGCTGAATGAAAGGCACGTTACGAGCTTGAGTACACCAGTCCGTCACGTTTGGTCACGAAAACGTGTGTACTTTTACGTTCTTTTGTCATAAATAGCGGTCACGAATCCTAGGAGCGCCATGATAGGGAAGAGACACAGAATAGATTAATTGCCCCCCTGCAACGTAGGTCGTGGAAGGCGTCTATGACAGCTGTGCATAGGGTTACCCAGCCTAGTCATGAAAAAGGAATCGTTACAGAAACCACGATTGCAGACGTACATGAAATCCTTTTGTAAAGGCTAATTTCAAGGGAGCCAAATCTGTGATGGCCCCGTGCACTTTATTGAGAAAACGACACACACAAATACACGGAAAGAATATTTGTATTAATAGGGTGTCCAATTAGATGAGTGGTCACAGCGCTTGCCTAACGCTGCATTGTCGGGGTTCCGGGTTCGAAACTTGGTAGTGTCACACTACGGTGTACCCAACTGCAAAAGGGTAGCTGACTCTGCTCAAGTTATGGAGGGCAAAGGCAGCAAGGAAGGGAACTGGTCAACCCACCTCATAAAGCTAGAACTAGTATAATCTCGAACACTTTACTCCACTGTGACAATATGTGCTATGGGGCGCCATTTACCTTTTACTTTTCATATTAATAGAAGTATTTTTCT
Organism: Oreohelix idahoensis; assembly: GCA_024509875.1. NCBI lineage: Eukaryota > Metazoa > Mollusca > Gastropoda > Stylommatophora > Oreohelicidae > Oreohelix > Oreohelix idahoensis. The sequence goes on from JAMPIV010002858.1 coordinate 69,323, forward strand.
TCCTTTTGTGCCCGCGTACGTTACTTGTGCGCAGGTATATATTTCTGTTCAAGTGGTTACAGGCCTTCCGCCTAAGATGGAGATTCTTGACTGAAATTTATTTTTCTTCCCAGGTTCTTTCTTACCCTTTTAGGTTTGGTGATAAGCAATATATCGTATAATGGTTTTCAAAAGATCCAACTGTGACGTTCCAAATAAAACACAGCAATGTAGAAAATTCTTACTTACTTACTTAGTCGTTCCCCTTCTACCGTGAGGTGTAGAGGTTTGGAAGAGAGAGCGCCAGACTATCCTATCGGCTGTCTTCCTCCTGGCCTGGTTCCACTCCAGTCCTCGATCCTTCAAAGATTGTCTAATGTTGTCCTCCCAGTGGACTCTGGGTCGTCCTCGGGGTCTGGATCCCTGGCTCTTTGTTTCCCATGCTTGTCGTGGTATCCGATTTTCTCCCATTCTGCAAACATGGCCAAACCATCTTAATTGGAACTGTTCTACTTGGGTCTGCAGGGGGTAGGATTTAAGGCCTTGACGTATCGTCTGGTTGCGTACCATGTCTCTTCTTGTTACTTCAACCACCTTCCTCAGATACCTCATTTCTGAGGTTTGGATCTGGCTTTTATGGGTTGTAGTCATTGCCCATGACTCGCATCCGTATGTCAAGACTGGGACATAGGTGGAGCGGTATACAGCCATCTTCGTTTTCTTACCAACCTCTTTCTTGCTGAGGAATCCTCGATTTATGGCCTGAAAAAGTCTCCCAGCTGCTGCTTTTCGAGTGGCCAACTCTTCTTTGATGCCTCCCTTTCGGTCTATAATAGCTCCGAGGTATTTAAAGTGGTCGACCTGCTCCAGGACCTGTTCTCCCAGCTTAATCTGATGTTTTCTTTCTTCTCGTGATATCACCATGGATTTTGTTTTAGAGCTGCTTATGACCATCCCTCTCTTCTCCAGCTCTTCCTTCCAGACTTGCAGGTTGGATTGGAGATGTGCCTCTGATTTAGCAATCAGGGCAACATCATCAGCAAACGCCAGCTCCGAAATATAGACCTGTCTCATCTTCCAGTACCCCACTGAATACTTTCTTGTTCTCTCCTTACATGCCTTGATGACATCGTCCATAAGGAGTATGAAGAGGTAAGGTGATAGGATATCACCTTGTCTTACACCAGTGGTGGTCCTGAACTCTTCCGACTTATGGTTTGCTGTTTGGTAGAAAATTCAATCAGAGTTTATTAACGTCATTAGACAAGCACTGCAAATTTCACAATGATTTTATCGTTTACTACGCTCAACAAAATAGTGAGTATATCCACAAGGAAAATATATATCCGCAAGGAAAAATATATCCAACAGAATAATATAAAAACTTGTCAACTTAAAAATTTGTCTTGATAATCTCAAAGACGAAGTTCACCTAAACACTATAAAACTGCCTAACAAAAATTTAAATCTATCTAATCTGGTATGTCTGTAAAATTCTTCTTCTAAATCTAACAACTATAAACTATCTATGCCCTAACGCCCACATCTCTCCTTTTATATGCAGCTCCTTCCTTTTCCCGCCATTTTTCACACGAGTCCGTCTTTTTTCCACACGTTACAATTTTCTACTCACGTCTCTCTGTTTTTCGACTTTTGTGACATCTCTTTTTCAATCAACAATGGAAAAAAAACCAAAATAGCAACTCTCACTTCACAAAATTTTCCACTCAAAACACGCATTCAATATTATTTTCTGGGACTGCACTATCTTTGCCTCTCTTCGACGTGACTGCCATCTGAACTTTAAATTATACTGCGTTTTGTGCAAAAACGCCTTATCTGCTTTTACGTCTGTCATTCTTATTCTATGTAGCGTTATAACTCGTATAAATGCTAGTGTATGCCGAGCGGTCACACTTTTTCTTTCTGCCTTCTCTTCATCTCTGATGATATTAAGAAAACAAAGAATGATTCAATAAACTATTTACACACAAAAAACACTAATTCAGGTAATACACAGACTTTCAATAGACAAGACAAACTGCAAAAAAAAAAAAAAAATGACATATAAGTAGTGGCTCTATAGATGTAAATATATCTATGTATATATAGATGTATGTTTTAAAGAATCTTGCTTAAACGTTTGCTTTCATACCTATAAAAACTGAATCGACTATGATTGTTTGGTTTTAAAACAACATGTAACAATTTTAATAATGAATTAGTCTTTAACAGTTAAAATAAGTAGGGAATGATGAATTTTGCTGTAAATACAAGTTTTCGTCACGGAGACGCAGGTGTGGATTTATCAAAGTCCGTTGCTTTCGCCATTTTTACAAGAAAACTTAACTCTAGATGAGTCCTGTCGCCGTAGTTTTCGTGACTTCTTGGTGATGAGTGTACTTCTCTCACACGAGTGGCGCAGTAACTTCAGTACTTCGAACCGTCTAATAGCTTGTAACCACGACATTTTGGAAAAATAGGAAAACAAATGTCTCTGCTAAGTACATTTGTGGGCTGCCAATTAACAGGCGCATTCTTGCTGTCCACCCACCAATGTTAATCTCTCAGAAGAATTAAATTCCCGAGTACACAGTGTAGATCAGGGAAGCTGAATAAAATTTACCATATTCCTCTGGGTATTAACTGGGAAAATGTGTCTGTACAGCGCGAATAATGAGTTGTGTCAACTCCTAATTTATGCTGTGAATTTAATACTGACGCTAAATTAATACTTGGCTCATTATCTAAGAATACGACGACAACATGAAAATTGTTGACACAGAAAGATAACACTTTCTATAGGAATTCCCTTTTTAATAGGACGCTGCACACAGTATAGCCACACACGGCTGAAAACAGTATGGAATACATAAAACACTGCCCGAGAAACCTCTCGAATTAATATATCAAATTAATCTCACACATGACAGTATAACAGTACTATACAAGCTTAGTACTGAACAATCGCTCACTATGGCGACCTGGACTACACAATGGAAAAACCAATCCACTGGCAAATTATACCCGATGGCCTGACAATAATATCACTGGATACTAAACCACTCAAGAATTATAATTATGTCCACCAGAATAAATCACTATAGACCATATTCCATACTCAATTAAAAGGGAACCACAAAATGTCCGTCGCTCTCGGACAAAGGCCCAGCGTCAACTGCCTCTTCCGCGCCTTTCTTTTTCCGCCTTCCGGTGTCGCCCGACTAACCGGTTTTTCAAAAGTTATCAGCGTTGCCAAAACTCGCTGATAACGATGTCACCAGCCTAGATTTTTCTGCCACCAGAAAATACGCCGTGACAAGTTGCCTGGGTTGCAATCAACAAATTGCATATATCTCACAAAATATTAAACACTTTAGGCACATGTGATGTAATATCCCTGCTCCATTCGGAGTCTGAGGTCGCCTCTGCTGTCGGTATTCCGCACGACTAGCCAGAAGAAATCACCAGCGCTTGCTGTAGTGGTTTATGAATATACTAGTTTCGTATGTTGAGGTGTTTAGCCTCATATATAACCACTTAGCAAGAAAACATGTTAATTAGGAATGAATCTAACAGAATAATATTCACAGCCAAAGATACCAACTGGAAAGAGTTTTGTCAGTCACTTAGTCCTAGCACTCAAATTAAAGAAGTATGGAAAAAACTTAAGGCAATCAAAGGAAACAATAAGAAAACAATAATGCCAACAAACAAACTACCAAAGAGAGCAGAAACAGATTTAAAAAAAGCTAATGCCCTTGCCGAATATTTCTATAAAGTCAGTGCAAAAAATAGCCTTGGACAGGAAGAAAATGAGAGAAGAGAAAGACTTAAGATACAGTTTTTGAAGGAACTACCAGACCAGATAGATGAAACAAACTATTTAGATGCTGATATAACAGAGGAAGAAGTAACTAGTGCAATAAAAGAGAAATCTAATACTGCCTCAGGGCACGATATACTTCGTTATGAAATCCTTAAGAAAGTACCTAAAGAAACTATAAACATAATAACTTCCCTTTATAACAAAATCTGGAGCTTAGGAAAGATACCAAAAGCATGGAAAGTAGCTATGATAGTACCCATCCTAAAACCCAATAAGGAAGCCCACGATGTAAGTTCATATAGATCTATCTCCTTAAAATCACAACTAGGCAAAATACTTGAAACTATTGTTAACAAAAGAGTTAAATTCTACCTGGAAAAAAATCAGTTATATAGCCCAACCCAGTCAGGGTTTAGAGCAGACAGAAGTACAGTAGACCAGCTTGTAAGATTAGAACACGATGTAAAGCTAGAGTTCAAGAGGAAAGAGAAAACTGTGGCAGTCTTTTTGGATGTCGCTAGAGCATATGATGAATGCTGGAGAGATGGAGCTCTTTAAAAAATGAAAAAGATTGGCATCATTGGTAAAACTTATAAGTATCTAGAGAACTTTTTACAGGACAGGTATTTTGCTGTACAGGTGAACAATGATAAGTCAGAAATATATGAACAACAGAATGGGATTCCTCAGGGATCAGTGATTTCACCTTCAATTTTCACTATAGCTGTAAATGATTTAGCAGATGAATTTAACGACATTAAGAATACAGTATCACAATTTGCAGATGACTGTGCCATTTGGCGATCTGGAAAAAACTTAGACCATGTTTATCAAAAATTTCAAAAACAAACAGACAAAGTTTCAGAGTGGATGAAAAGTTGGGGCTTCCAGATTAATGTAAACAAATCAGTAGGTATGATATTCAGCTAAGGAAATTTAAAAAAGAATAACAAAATCAATATAACCATTAAAGGAATGAAAATATGTACCTCCTCAACAACTATATTTCTGGGCATGAATTTAGATAAAAATTTAAATTGGATGTCGTGGAATATTCTAATCCACATATATAAATTATCAAGTAAATATAAAGCCTAATAAATACATAAAATTAATAAAGAGAAGAGCAATGGAAAAATAACAGTGCTGTCACAAGGAATGTACTCGAAATCCCCCTTGTTTTCTGCTTCGTCTGCAAATTGTAACGCTTTCACGTTGATAGTAAAGCTTACTGTATTATTACCCGCCTTCTTCAATGAAACGTGTGCTGTATTTCTTGGAAAAAACATTGAGAGGCCCTGCGTAATGACCTAAATTAATCCTAACATTAATTATACTGCGTTACCAAAACGAAAGACAGATGGACAAAAGGATAGCGGGAAGGGAGAGGCAGAAAGCCGAACACTAAACACGCTTCGCGCGATACACAAATGCTGCCATCACGCGTGTAAGACTACATGCACTAACTTTTTTTTCAGACGGACAGTGATAAAATACATTACCCATCCCAGAGTTAGGTTTATAAATCATAAAAAACGCTTATTAGGAAAGATAACAATAGATGGGTTTACGGTTGAAAACATAACAGTACCCAGACAGCACATCTTCGAAACAGGAGGTAGAAAATACATATTTTGAACGCAGCCACGTAGCTCCTTTAAATTGGGATATTTGGGTTCCTTAGGGCTTGCTGACAAAGAATATGTAAAACGTTACGCAAATAGTCCAGGAATTAATAAATTATACCCAAAATAAAATAGTGAGGATGCCTGACAGCATGAAATCATTTCTGCTCATAAAAATTTTTTTATAACGTGTTTGAAAAAAACCTTGCGTTACAGAAATAGCCTACCATGTAAACTCCAAATTGATTGGAGCGCAACAAATGAAAGACTAACCACGATTGGTCGGGCTATAAATACTATCTTTCGTTGTTAGGGGAGACGGGGGAAAGGTAACATTTTTTTCAAACACTTGTCGAAACGGGGCCTCATTGGCTAGACTCGCTGATATAATCACTTAGGAGCGTTAGTTCGAAACCACTTGTTTAAATAAGCTTGATAAAGCGACAGTGCGTTGAAGCCAGCTCACATTTTTGCTAAAATAAAAGCCTGGAACATAAGCAGATGGGAATTTGTGCCAGTAAATTGTGCCAGAATTCATTGCTAATCAACGTATCTGTGTTTATTTCCATGAAATTGTGGTAAGCTTGAACCATTCAGTATCTTTTAATGAAAATTGAATGTAAATTGTTAATTTATGCCTGTATATATATGTGTAGTTCAGTGGCAAACAGGAGATAAAGCCTATAATGCTCCAGCCTGAACAGAGGGTGTCGGAGGGAAGTAAAACGGCATGGAATGGCCAAATAGTACACTGACACCTGGATGATTGATTAGACAGAAATAATGCTGGAAGTGCAGAGGCGTGGTAACCATTAAGGAGGTAAATACTGGTATAAAGTATTTCAGATGAAGCTGACAGTTGGCCTAACGCTCTGAACTCAATGTTTGTGTTGTATTGTGATCAGTGTAAAAGAGAATATAAATTAGTTATGAAGTAGAAGGTACATCCTTCTTGTTTTCAGGGACCGTGGTCTTGATGGTACTGAGCAGCACCTGGTCAGAGCTTTGCTGAATCCAGAGTCGGACAGCATACTCCTTGGTCTTTTTAGCTATCAGCGAGCAGAGGAGTCCTTTCCTGCCACCATCACTCAAGATAAGCAGATTTGGCCAGCTGAGCTCAACATTATGTCCCCTCATCTTGAAATAACTTTGTAAAAATAACATTCAGAGGGGAATTTAATTGTCTTAATATCAGGAACTGAGAACATCTCCAATACTAGTCCCTAAAGACAAACTATTGAAGTCATGATGACAAATACCAACAGAGCTTGAACAAAACAAAACCAGTATTACCTCATTTTACTACTACACAACTGACACACATAGGATATTTGTAATAATATATGTCACTACTATATTCATATTGGTAAATTCTGTACATATAATTTGTAATTTAAATTGATTGTGATTCCTGGTTCCCTTGTAGTTGAATCAGGACACATATTCATTCATGCCAGTAATGAATACATATTGTTATTTGAAAAGTTATCAGTGACTCTTTTAAGATATCCTTGTAGAGTGTTATATGTATGTGAGTGTCACAGTGTTGTCAAGCGTAGTGGAATAAATTAAATTGTTTATCCGTCTGTTGTTGTTATGACTTACACTTCATCATACACATACCCTAGACACATAACGTAGTCATCACACTATTCCAGAATAATTCTGACTGAGATATATAGATATGTGGTAGCAAGTAAGGTTATCTATAATACACTACTCTTAATAGATATAGATACCTTCACAGCTGATCTCAGTCAGTACACTAAGTCCCATATAAATATTTATAACATCCCACTTCACCACATTGGAATAAGCATATAGACAATTTAGTAGAAAGCTGTAGGGGACCCCTAAATATACTGAGGATAGTAAAAGGTAATGGATGGGGGCCTGCATTAAAATAATGCTAATGTTCTACAAGTCTTTCATCAGGGGGAAACTAGATTATACCAGCATAGTCTATGACTCAGCTGCAGCTTCTAACAAAGCAAAACAAGACAGAATTCAAAATGCAGCCATGAGAACCATTACAGGTGCATTTATATCAACACCAGTAGAAGCCCTAGAAGTAGCTCTTGGCATACCGCCCCTTGGTCTAAGACGGAAAGAAACATTAAATTATTGGAGTAAAGTAGCACAAGAAGTGACCCACCCAGCACATAAAGCATTTGTCAAAAACCAACCAATTGTATGGGAAGTCCCCTTGAATAAAGAAAGATATCCAACAGGGTGGTTAACTATAGAAGATCTAACACAGTTCAAAGAACTGTCAAACACAATTAATAATAGTAATAAATATAGAAGCACAATACCACCATGGGAACTAAAAACACCAATCATAGACTACTCACTTACTGAAAAGATCACACAAAACATAGAAGATAAGGAAGCCAAAACGATTAGTAGAAAGTTCATAAATCACCTTACAAAACAAAGTCTGGCAGTCTACACTCATGGATCCAAGGGTGATAGTGGGCAACTAGGTGCAGGAGTAGTAATATCACAGTGGGGAATTAAGAAGAGCTAAAGTGTAACTGAAGGGGCTTCGATTTTTACCGCAGAGATGGTAGCAATTCTAAAAAGTTTAGAAATAATCGAAGACAACACACCAGAAGCTGTTACGATATTTACAGACTCACTATCATTACTACAAGCACTAGAACACCCAGGTGTTGCGTGATAAATTCTCGCAACATCGTTTTATTTCAATATCTGTTTTATAACGCAAGGGCAACAACTGCTTGAAATCTATAGTCACTTTTCTCGGTAAGCATTTGTCTTCTCGCGTTAGTATCGAATGCAGTTAACTTTTGAGCTGTGGTCATTTTTGCGCTGGACTGCGCATGACTTGTCTTGTTGTTTGGTCGATCGGTTTCCGCCCACCACTAGTGGGAGTGAGCGATTTGGAATGGCGAAAGAGATGCCTCGTTGAAGAGGGGATCTCCGCTATTTTTGTTCTGTCAGGGATGTGTAGTCCTCTTATGGATATTTCGTTTAGTCGAGATAATACCTCTAGTGTTTTCCCACATGTCGGGAGGCGTGATATTTCTGTGTATTTCATGAAAGCAAGGTAAATTGACTCTTTCATTAACTCTATCGATTTTGGGTCGTGAGCGATTTCGATTCATAGCCTGTCTCCGAAAGTCGTCGTCACGAGATGTTCTTTCCCAGCTCACATGTCGCTGCATTGTACTGCATCGGTTGATGCAGGTTCCAAGGACCATTACTTGCTACTTTGTTAAATGAACTAGGTTTAGAAAACCTTTATTATCTAGAGGATATTCTTGAGGACATTATTTATACTTCGGCAGACGTGTCTGTCTTGCTGAAGTCAAACTAAGGAGAGTGAACTGATCTCATACATCTGGTTATCTCCTGGCTGTTATAGAAAAGGATGGAGTTGTTCACCTGACTACATTTACAGCACTTTGAAATATAACATGCATCTGACTCATCATTGTAATGCTGTCTACCGTTTATTGCTGTATTGAATGTTGCTGTGATAATGACTGTTTGATGTGCCTACACATTTGCGTAACCATTTTGTCACTGTGGCGTCCACAATAAATAATGAAGAAAAACGTCAACGGCTGTTTCAAGACTCATTGACTTTATACGTCGTGAGTTTACTGACGTCCTATGTGGATTGCCCTGTTATTGTTGCATGAACATTGTTTTGACTGAACACATCTACACACTACACAAAACCAGACATGCGGATGCCATCCATCATCATATGGCATCACGCATCATTTGGTGGCCATAAGCTGGTTTGATTCTGGTACTAGCAAACACGGGGTCCCTTACCCACTTCATTTTCAACAAGAATTCATCAGCATCCTTCAAGAAATTAACATTCTTCAATACAGTCAACATCTTCAAAATTTTCAAAGTACTCGGCGTTGCCCGGTAAAAGTCAAAATTTCAACTTTTTGACGGAAACAAGAATTTGACAGTACCCGGCGTTGTTACATGTTGCCGGATAACTCGGACTGCTGTTATCTTTTACGCAAGTCAAGCAAGTTGCTGCTGTCAAGGTTCCAGTGCTGTCGTTTTTTGAGAAGGTCAAGTGCCGGTTGAAACGGGTTGTTTTCTGAAGAAGGCCAAGTACCGATTTCCATCAACTTACTTTTGGATTAGAAGGTCAAGTGCCGAAACAACTCAACACACAGTATTTCAGAAGCTCTTGTACCATCGTGTTAGCAGTGGAAGCAGTTCAGATGTGCCATCATCGTTGGAGCTTCGCTCTTTAGGACGTTGATTGACATCCGTTTTTCTGCTGTTCTACGATTGGAAGCCTTTAAGTTAAGTGGCCTGTTTGTATGTAAACTGTGCCCTTATACTTCTGCTGAGTCTTCTGTGTATCATCTCATTCTATATGTTATATGTCTATATGTTATTTGTATATTTATATGTTTATATTTCAGCGGGTTCTCGGTTGGGTGGTGTCTCCGTTAGATTATGCCACGTCATAGAGGTCGTCTATTGTGAGCGTTTTCTGTAGGGTTTGCAAATTTCCGATACTGGAATTTGCTAAGCGACTTCTGTTGCTATTTATGTTAGCTGTGATGACATGTTTTAATATTGTTTTCGTTATTATTTCACATTCTTTAGTTTTGTTGTGATTTGTTTGTATTTGTTAGCCTACTCTTGTCTATAATTTAGTTTCATACAACATTTTTGTTTATACACTGTGGTGTCATGTATTTTGTTTAATTCTATCGCAGATATCGTCACATTTTTTGTGATATTTCATTAATTTCTGCTTTATTTTTAGTTGATTTCTGCGAAAGTTTTTGTATTGTTGCTGATCTTTGTTATTGTTTACATTGTTATTGTTTACATTGTTTGTATTGTTTACATTTTCAATGTTTACATTCTGCATGTGTTTACATAGTCATTGTTTACAGTTATAGTAATTAGTTAATGGGCTATGCTAATGCACTGTTACTACTATACTGATGATAAATGAATGATGAATAGTGTCGTGCACTATTGAATGAGAAGTGCACTTATGATCAAGATTTGAGTGCTGATATTTCATATACAAGTTCTTTGATTGGAGACTTGTTTCCCACAGAGACTGGGATAATATAATGTGATGTGAATATACAAGTGCTTAATTAAGACTTGTTACACTTAGGTTTGAAATAAATTAGTTAATTATTTCAGGTTTTGGACTCATATGTTAGACAACATGTCTACATTTGAGCACTTTATTGAGCAGGGTAAATTGCTTGGGAAGACTGGTGATAAGTTAGAAGAATTTGCAACTGCTCGATATGATAAAGCAATGGAAGCTGAACAAAAGAAACTGCATATGGAAGCTGAACAAAAGAAACTGCAGATGCAGGTGGATGAAAAGAGATTCCAAATGGAAATGGAAAAACAAAAAAGGGAATCAGAAGCTGAGGAAAGAAAACTCCAGCTACAGCTGAGAATAAAAGACTTGAAAAAGAAGCTGAGAATAAAAGACTTGAAAAAGAAGCTGAGAATAAAAGACTTGAAAAAGAAGCTGAAAATAAAAGACTTGAAAAAGAAGCTGAAAATGAAAGACTTCAAATGCAGGCTCAAGCTGAAGAAAGGAAGTTACAAAGAGAGTCTGATGAGAGGAAAGCAAAAATGGAACATGAAGAAAAACTCTTAGCTTTAGAGTTGGAAAAATTGAAATTGACGAGCATGAGTAATGGTAATGATTCAAACAAGGGTTCATCTTCTGGTAAGGCTAATAATGATACTTTTAAGATTAAGTTACCAACATTTAGTCCTTCCAGTGATGACATAATGTTCTATCTGGACAGATTTGAACAAGCATGTACAGCTCATAACATAGACAAAGCAAAATATGTTTTATCAGTTATCAGGGATACTGACAGGTAAAGCTCTAAGTATATTAAATATGGTGGATGAACCTGACAAGAACAATTATGAGGTTGTCAGGGCCGCTTTGTTAAAGAAATATCAGCTTAACGAAGACGGCTATCGTCTACAATTTAAAAACATGTTACCTGAAAATGGAGTTGAATTCTCCGAGTTTATTGCAAGAATACGCATTACTTTCTCACGATGGGTTGAACTATCTAAGACGGAAAAAACTTATGAAGGACTTATGGACTTAATACTTAGAGACAAAGTCATGTCGTCTGTCAATGAGTCTTTCCTTGCTTTCCTTCATGAACGTAAACCTAAAACAATAAAAGAAATGGAAGATTTCTGTTGCCAATACGTAACTGCGCACCCACACATAACCATGGGTAACTCTAAGGTGAAAGAAGGTTTACCAGTTGCTTCGGCAGCTCCGTATGGTCAAAACTTTGCTCGTAGATCCCAACAAAATTTTGATAGAAAGGGTAGCGGTAATTTCTGTCAAAATCATGGAAACCAATTTCATGGTGATTCTTCTTCGAAGAATTGGAGACAACCTGATAGTGGTCGTTACTATCACCCTAATAATTATAAGCATTTCAAAAGAGGATATGGTAATAGAGGTTATTCCTGCCGAAGACCTCAGAACCAAACAAATAGATGTTCGCATCAATGTGAACATGATAGTAATCGTGGAAACTGGAATTCGAACCAGTATAACAATTACAATAGAGACAATAATAACTGCAGAGATAATAATAATAACTCTGATAACTTCAGAGGTAATAATAGTCGGGGTAGATCTCAACACAAAAAAAAAAGAGATATCAGCAGGCTAATGCTGTACAACAGGAAACTGAGGGAGCCTGTAATCATGTTGTTGATAGTAAAAACTTTGACGCTGTCACTAGTTCTGCTTTTGACTTTGAGAGAGCAAACAAATGCCCCCAATGCAGTACTTTATTCGAACCGGGTACCATAACTACTTTGAGTTGTGGTCACCCACTTCCCGCTCTTCCTGCTGCTGTTGCGCATGACGGGAGGGGTTCTTTAATTCTACATAAGGGTCTTGTTAATGATACTCCGGTCTCACTACTTTTCGATTCCGGATGCACCACTATTGGTGTTAGACAATCGCTTGTAGATCCATCTTGTGCTACAGGAAGGGTTATTAAATGTGTCACATTTGGCGGCACTCTAGAAAAATATCCTACTGCTGTAATTCGCATTGCCACTCCTTTCTTTACTGGAGATGTGCATGCTTGTCTCTTACCTAATCCTATTGCGGACCTTATTATTGGTCGTATTCACGGAGTTAGGGAGTGTACCCCACAGCAGATTGCTGCTTGGGAAGATAATAACATGCAAGCTACAAATGCAGTAGTTACAAGAGCACAAGCTCTACAAACACCCGAAACTTCACTGAATAGTGATAATGAAGTTGATAGCCAAGATAGTCACTTAGTAATCACTCGTGACTCTTTCATAAAATTGCAAGAAGAAGATCCTTCTTTAAAAAAATTCTTCGTTCTTGCGAAGAAAGGTGATCCGAATCAGGATACAAATAGAAAATCTTGGATTGCAATGAGAAACGGCGTACTTGTACGTATGGTACAAGATTCGACTACGTCGGCACATTCGCAAATTCTTGTTCCCAAGAGCATGAGAGTCCAAATATTACAACATGCTCATGACTCGCAATGTGCTGGACATATGGGTTTTGCCCGTACGAAGTCGAGAGTCCTTGCGGCTTTCTTTTGGCCTTTTGTCAATAAGGACATTCGTATTTACTGCCGATCATGCAAGGTATGTCAGGAGGTCAAATCTAGAGGACCACGACATGCTGCGCCTATCCAGGCTGCTGACATTCCTATTCGGCCGTTTCAGAAAATGGCCATAGATATTATTGGCCCTTTTAAGGTCAAGTCGGCCAGAGGACATCAGTTTATCCTTACATGTGTCGATATGTGCACACGTTGGCCAGAGGCTATTCCTCTTAAGAGCATATCTACTACAGATATCGCAGATGCTCTTTGGTTGATATTTTCTCGCTTGGGGTTCCCCAGAGAAATATTGTCAGACCATGGCACTCAACTCATATCTGACACTATGTCACAGGTAATGTCTACCTTACATATTGAACGATCTCTCAGTAGTATCTACCATCCTATGTCTAATGGGTTAGTTGAGCGTCTGAATAGAACGCTCAAGACTTTGCTTTGTAAGATAACTGAAGATCATCCTCAAGATTGGGACAGGGTTTTACCCGCGGCTCTCTTTGCCTATAGAGAAGTCCCTAATGAACACACAGGATTTTCTCCCTTCGAACTTGTCTTTGGCGCGCGCGTCCACGCGGCCCTATGTCTTTATTACACGATCTCATCACTGCCGATGATATTAGCGATGAAACTCAATCCTCATATGAGTATGTCATTGCTCTTAGACAAAAGATCATTGAGGCATGTAAGCTAGCAACTGCTTCATCAGAAATTGCTAAAGAGAAGGCAAGGCAGTTTGCTAACAAGAATAGATGTCTACGACAACTTTGTCCAGGTGACAAAGCATTCGTCTACTCCCCAGTAGGGAAAAAATAGACTTCTTATTGCATGGAAAGGTCCGTATGCAATAGTCTCTCGGATTTCCGATGTTGACTATGTGGTCGATATTGATGGAAAGCATAAAACTTTCCACATAAACATGCTTTCGGAATTTCACGAACGTCCGGACTATTTGCTGCCTATTTTCCAGGCAACGGATGATGCTCCTGCACCTCACGGTCATTATTCATCCCTGTCTGTCATTCAGGATGAGGAAGCTACCTTCTCTGATGTCAACCTTCCCCTTCCAGTGGTTCCATTACATTCCACGGAATCTTGAAAAAACGTTTCTGTTTCTCCTAATCTTTCTGGTGACGAACATCGACAAGTCTCGTCGATGTTACAAACATTTCAGGATGTTCTCACTGACATTCCTGGACACACAGATGTCATAGAACATGACATAATTCTTACCGACAATAATCCAATTAGGGTTAGGCCGTATCCTATTCCTATACACTTTCAGTCGCAAGTGGAAAAGGAATTGGATGAAATGATTCAATTAAATATAATTGAACCATCGACTTCACCATATTCTTCTTCCATGGTTATTGTCCGGAAGAAGGATAAGAACATACGAATTTGCGTTGATTATCGCAAATTGAATCAGGTCACAAAGTTCGACGCTGAACCGATGCCTTTGTTAGAAGATCTACTGATTAGACTTTCTAATTCTAGATTCTTCACTAAACTTGACTTGTCTAAAGGTTATTGGCAAGTGCCTTTAGCAGAGCATGCCAAACCTCTTACTGCTTTTTCTACACCTAGGGGTCTATTTCAATGGAATGTTATGCCTTTTGGTCTCATGAACGCCCCTGCCACTTTCGTTCGCATGATGCGTCGAATTCTGTCACATCGTTCGGATGTCATCGCATACTTAGATGACATCTGTCTCTTCAGTGATACCTGGGAAGATCACTATTTAGGGTTATATGACTTACTGTCCACTCTACGTGAGAATAATTTGACAGCAAAACCTTCTAAAGCTTTTGTTGGTTTTGGTGAAATCTCTTTCCTGGGTCATCGTGTTGGTCATGGTCTCTTGAAGACAGAAGACCACAATACTTCCAAAATACTGAACATCTCTGTTCCTAAAACGAAGAAACAAGTTAGGAGTCTCTTAGGTTTAATTCAATTTTATGGGAGATTTATTCCAAATTTATCTTCGATCATGGCACCTCTCTCAACATTGTTGAAGAAAGGTTCGCCTAATCTGGTCCGTTGGTCTGAAGAATGCCAATCTTCACTAGACCAAATCAAGAATATATTTTCTTCTCCTCCCATCTTAAGATTACCTACTCTTGATAGGACTTTTGTTCTTCGGAGTGATGCTTCATCCACTGGGATTGGAGCAGCACTGATGCAAGAATATGCAAATACTCTGCATCCTGTTATGTACATTTCTAGAAAACTAAATGCGGCAGAGAGGAACTACTCGGTTTTAGACCGTGAGTTGTTAGCGATGGTTTGGTCAATTCTAAAGCTACAAAGATTCCTCCTGGGCGCACATTTCATTCTAGAGACTGATCAGAAAGCTCTTACAGCTATTCAGACTAAGAATTTGAAGAGTTCGAGATCCACTCGATATGCTATAGCTCTTCAACCTTTTCACTTCACGGTACGAGCTATCCGTGGTGCGGATAATGTGATGGCTGACATTTTGTCTAGATGCCCACATGACTCCAACTAATACTTCTGTCCTATATTTCTATATATTACAGAGTCATAACACACCTATATTTCTACAATAGATTAGCACACATCTGTACTTACTTTATATGTACACACTATCGTGCTTTGTTGTCATCTTCTTCTGTTCGTTTTTTTAAAATGATAGAGGAGGACTGAGTAGTTAATATAAGGGCCGTTAGTTTACTAAACAGCCACAATTATTAATAATGTATTGTACCTTATGAAGCATATTAGTTATTAATTAGCATTATATTGCTTGTACTTTCTCAGAATGTCATTGTTGAGCTGAGGACTTACCT
This sequence comes from Oreohelix idahoensis, assembly GCA_024509875.1. Taxonomy (NCBI): domain Eukaryota; kingdom Metazoa; phylum Mollusca; class Gastropoda; order Stylommatophora; family Oreohelicidae; genus Oreohelix; species Oreohelix idahoensis. The sequence continues at coordinate 85,212 of JAMPIV010002858.1, forward strand.
TACGAGTTCTAGATTGTGTACTTACCCTCGGAATACCAGAGCATATGTCCTGGATCGTCATGTAGTTTAACTTTACTATGTACTTATGTCATTACATGTCAAAGAATGTACTATTTAAATTTTCCTATCAGATTTGTACATCCATTTTTAAAGACAATATTAGAGTATGCTGTTTAATGATGATTATAGTAACTTGCATACGTATATTGTGTTTACATGCTAACGTGATGTGTGTTGGTGACACCTCCCCGATGTGAATATTTTTTGAGACATATTTATTTTTCTGTTGAGGTATATCCTCACCAGACACTCTATAATTAGCCTATTGTTTGGCAATTTAATTAATTATCAGCGCATAATTCGTGCGTTTTGAGCCGCTTATCGCTTGCTCTTTGATATTAAAAAAAAAAATATGTTCCACATTTTTTTTTTTATCGGGAGGAGGTGGTGATATGTTGCGTGATAAATTCTCGCAACATCGTTTTATTTCAATATCTGTTTTATAACGCAAGGGCAACAACTGCTTGAAATCTATAGTCACTTTTCTCGGTAAGCATTTGTCTTCTCGCGTTAGTATCGAATGCAGTTAACTTTTGAGCTGTGGTCATTTTTGCGCTGGACTGCGCATGACTTGTCTTGTTGTTTGGTCGATCGGTTTCCGCCCACCACTAGTGGGAGTGAGCGATTTGGAATGGCGAAAGAGATGCCTCGTTGAAGAGGGGATCTCCGCTATTTTTGTTCTGTCAGCGACATTAACTCTATCGATTTTGGGTCGTGAGCGATTTCGATTCATAGCCTGTCTCCGAAAGTCGTCGTCACGAGATGTTCTTTCCCAGCTCACATGTCGCTGCATTGTACTGCATCGGTTGATGCATGTACCAAGGACCATTACTTGCTACTTTGTTAAATGAACTAGGTTTAGAAAACCTTTATTATCTAGAGGATATTCTTGAGGACATTATTTATACTTCGCATTTTGTCACTGTGGCGTCCACAATAAATAATGAAGAAAAACGTCAACGGCTGTTTCAAGACTCATTGACTTTATACGTCGTGAGTTTACTGACGACAACATGGAAGAACAGTAGAAAAAAGGCAGACACGCATTCAAACTGCTGAAAGAACCAACAAGGACGTGCCCAGGTCAGAGAAGAACTAAAGGTACCACTCGAACAAAAAGCTGCGGCGTCTCTGTCCTCGGTGCAGCATACTTTATGACAGAGGAACCACACTGCCAAGAATGTCAGGAAGAAAATGAACATAGACCACTACCTGATCCACTTGTTGAAAATATGATCAACAGAGGCAAGAATTAAAAACATACTTTAGAAAAAACAATATAGACATGACAGGGAATAGGCCTTGTTAAGTATAGATGCCCCAGGGGAAGCCCAAACAATACTTAAATGATATATACATAAAACAAAGGAAAACATATAAGGTTAGTAACAATGGCAATATCAAACAAAAATAACAAAAATGATCCTTCAGAAAAGACATTCAACCAAATAGAAAATTAAGCAACAAAAACTAACAAATCATTAAAAAAAAACAAAACAGAAAAATAAGCAAACCTATTAACTACTCATAAGACAAGGAAAGACAACGAGTTTAAAAAAAAACAACAACAAAACACCAACTCGAAAAGAACAACTACTAAAACAAATTAAAACCAAGTGCAAAGGGCAATAGTTATTATCTATATACAATGCAAAACTGAAAATAAAATGACAAATACTAATATAAATTAAAACCAGCAACTGCAATAGACAATAGCTATTTAAAATTAATACAAAATTTAGTAAATAAAATGATACTAAAAATACCCCAATTATAACCAATTTTCAGGTTGAACAGGTAGACCAAGATGGAACAGAAGAGGCAATAATGGTCAGCTGTTAAGTGTCCGCCGCTCTCCACCCATCACCTTCTAAAAACAACAACAACAACAACATGTTAATTCACATTTGCAAAATAAAGGTTTACACTTACCCCAAATTTTATTGGAATACACAATCTCCTCGCGCAGGGTAGAATGTGACCACGATTAATTTATGTTATATATCTCTCGAACCACTATGGTCCTGGAAATTTTTGAATCCCATTTATTATGACGGGTGAATCTACGATATCTGTGAAATAAGCATTTTGGAAATAAAAAATTGAGGCTCTTGAAATGTGGATATATAGAAGAATGGGGCGTATCTCATGGAAAGAGAAGAAAACAAATAAGGAGGTCCTAGAAAATCTAGGTATGAAAAGAGAACTAATGAGGGAGATCAAAGTAATTGGCAGCTAAAATAACTTTTGGCCACATAAAAAAGACATAACGACCATGCAGAAGACCCATAATTAAAGGAAGTGAGAGTTGAAGGAAAACGCGTGCAAAGGGAAGACAGATGCGTTATAAGTGGGAAGATAACAGCAAGAGATTGGACAGGAAAGAGTCTATCGAGAGTGCACCACCAAAGACAAGAGACTGAAGACGTTTTGGAGAGTCCATTTAGCAGCCAACCTTTGTTGTGGAGATGGCAGCTGATGATTTATGGATGAATCTGCGAAACACCTTGATTTGGGAAAGTTTTACTTTATATGTACGGGTTGTATCCAATACCTAAGGTTTCCAGTTTTCGTATTTTAAGTCCTGGTGGTCCCATAAGTTTTTTACAGTCTCTGCATTTATAAAGGCTAGGTCCTTTAATTTTTTTAAGGTTTTTTGTGAAGTTCCCTACCCCAAATACTTTGAATCTGTCACTTATAATATAGGAATTCCCAAGTCCGAATGACTCACATGGCATCTGGGAGTCGCTCCATAATGACGTGCACTGCAGTCTCTCTGTTTTTCCTGTGTCTCTATGATTTCCACTACATTATGATATGCAGGTCCTCCAGTTCACATCACAGATGGTGGCTATTCCGTTGGATGTTTCCAATAGGATCCATAAGTTTTTAATTCCGGCACCAATCGTAAGGCTCTTTAGCACTGTGATTTGGGGTGTCCTAATTTCAAAATAACGTGTGTTTTAAAAAGTATTAAATTTAATATTCCAACGCTGAACTCTTTCCAAATCCATGCGGTAATATTTCCGCCGGCATCGTGTGCCCCTCTCACAACAAACAAAATTGTGTTATGAACTGATTACCTGGGCATAAAAGTCCTTCCGTCAAGTGTGTAGACTGTGACCAGACCCTATTATTCTGCGGTAATCACACCACGTGAATAGTCCCCTGAGTGAAAGTATGTATCTCCACACTTATCGCCCTGTGTAATGTGAAACCCCCCAGAACTGATTTTCGTTCAGACGGACAATGTTGGTTTACCCTGTTCATTCCTCGTACGAGACTGTCCGAGTCAATTTTCAGATAGGTGATTAAGAACAATGTTTAGTCCCGTCTGAATAGAACACGACAAAGGTGGATGACTACATTGCGAAATATAAGGTAAACCAAATTAGATTTTCCACCTAGTTGAGTTGGTGAAAAGGGTAGGAGTAATAGTCCCTGGATTTGAGGAAGCTAACTCTTACGTCCAGCCTATTCGGTTACGACTAAAATTAGTTGTGTTTAGAACAGTTCCCCTTTCTATATATATTATACTATTGTCAATAGTGAAACGAGTTCCGAAAGCTTGCCTGGTTTGGGCATGTAACTCGTCATGACTCCCTTTCGAAAACGATCCTTCAGGGGACAGTCGAAGGAAAACGGAGAAGAGGAAGGCAAAGAAAATCCTGGGCTGATAACATCAAAGAAATTGGCCGCGGTATCACTAGTAGCCGTCGCAGAGCGTGACACTAGCGG
>JAMPIV010002859.1:0-144628 GCA_024509875.1 Oreohelix idahoensis
AATTAAGGATATTTATAAAAGTATTAAGAAACCAATATAATTTCTATTAGGATAATGCGTAATCTCATTGTTTTTATACACTGTTTATGCACAAATTTATTTTATGTACGGACAGATGTTGATTGATGATGCAACCTATTATGTTCATTATTATTCTTAACACTTATAGTGTGTTATGAAGGAATATTGTGTGTATTATTATCGGCAGTAAGGTGTAATATATTTTTTGCGAGTGACTTGTTCTCTGTTCCCTTTTTGAACTAATGCAGTGGACTATAGTATTTACGCTCGCCTAGTCAGATGACTTATGATCGTCTTGGTGTCACGTCAATGGTTTGACATTTTTCCTCAGTCGTGAGCTTTCGCCCTTCGTGAAGCTGATTCAGCAATACATTGATGTTTTTTTGCAGATTTTGCTTATTTGGGACTGTTTTTTATATCTTGCATGATGAGTTTGTCAGCCCAATGCACAACCTAATTTGCCTAGGTCGATGGTGCAGTAGTACATCTTTAGTGTGTCACTGTACATACCTATATTTAGTTTTTTTTCTTGTTTTGGATGTCATTGTTTATTTACGTATTAGAATTCTAAGACAATATGTAAGTATCCTTTATATTGTGAAACATAATTTCGGAAAAATAGTTTGGATTTATATCAGAGTTAATTTAGTATTGGAAAGTGAAGAATATATTCTGGAAACAATGGTAGTCTGATGTTTTTTTTTTTTTTTTTTTTTTTTTTTTTTTTTTTTTCCTAGGAATAACACCTGTGGAATTTTTCAAATAATTGATTCTATTTTTTTCTTGCAAATTTAGACATGCATCATTTTTGCCTGCGGATTATTTTTGATTTTGTGGTTTGCTTAAGTATATCAATTTTGTATATCACAACATTTTGCTAAGCTAAATTACATTGTTGGTATATTAATGTAAGTTAAAGCAAAAAAAAAAGTTTTAAAAATAAACCATTTTTATTTAACTTAACACGTCTTGAAATATTATTTGTTTTTTTACTTTTTGGAAAGAAAAAATTTTTCTAAGATTGTATAATATTTTTTCGGTACACTGCGACTTTACTGTGCGCTAGAGGGAAAGTAATCAATGTGTTTTTTTTTTTTTCTTTACTTAACGCTTGATGGTGCGTTAGTTGGCAGTTTATTATTTATCAACGGGCACATTTATTTTTTGTGTTATGGATGTCCTGATGGTTGATGGTTACTTATGATAATAAGTTGTATAACGGGGTTTATTGGATAGATTGTGCTGCGTATTATCTACAGCTTTCTTTTGTGGGAGGTTAGATATACACATACTTGTCTTTGTGTCCTATTACTTTGCTTTTCATCATTAAATGTTTTTTTATAATTACGCTTTTTTGGTATCAAAAGGTTTATTAACGATGTATTAATCAATACGTTATCTGCTGGCATTATATATGTTTTTCTTTTGTCTGCTGTCCTGGAATCATTCTTCATTTCAGGTCCATTTATTATAATGAATATTTCGGTAGCGGTTTCATATGTGGTTTAAACTTTCCTGTTGCATTTATATGTCACGTGATACTATTTTTATTCATAGTCAATCCTACTATACTGTTTACTTTGAAATCATGTATATTTGTTAGGTTAATTCTTTATTCTATGGACTTTTCTTTTGTTGAATGTCAGTTTATTTTTGGTAGACATAGCTGTTTATAGTGTCATGCTTTGTCTTCTGCTTTACTCATTATGCTCAATATTTTTGGGATCATATATAGTAATTTGGACTTAAACAGGTTGGTATTAATTTTTTCGGCATTAGTGATTGATCACCAACTTAAAAAATTTTTGGCGGGAGTTATGTTTTTCAAAAAAATCAATGATTTCATTTTTGTTTCCCCAGGGGGTGGTGGAATAATGATATGCGCCAAATTTTATGCTAGGGCATGGTAATTGTTATGAGTCTCCGGATGTACCATAGATTATAGTGGTTATTCCACTTGAACAGCTGTTAATTTATTTAAAAAAATATATGAGTGTTATCGCATTCGAATCTTCGAGATTCAGAATGCCTGTCAACGGTTTGCGGAGTTCCACGTGAGTTTAATGTTTCTAAGCTATTTTTGAGCTGTGAGCGAAAGTTCTCGGGAAGCCCCATGGATGTGATTGGCTGGGGGTTTCAAGTGGAGAATGTTTTTTGGTGTCATATGTGTACTGGGCGAGTGCACTGGAGAGATGTAAAGTTGGTTTTTCAATGTGTACCAGTGTACATGCATTTATGGCTGAGATATATTATGTGTGATTTATCCCAGATGAGATGTATTAGCTAAGGAGAGATTTTCTTAGCCTTTGAGTATACAGGCCAGTGTTTAAAGATTATGAACATTTTTGAAGAGTTTGTTGTAGTCTGGGCGTGACTGGAAGAAATCAGCCCCCCAGTTGTTTTTCAGGGATAGCCCTGTACACTGCTTGATATGTCGACTTATATTGTGAGGCCAAGGTTTGGACCGGCCGTATTATGATTAACTGCAGTACAGCGATTTGGTGGAGCTGTTAGGAAGCTGTTATGTTTAAACTTGCGCTGAGACGTCATATATATTGAAGGCCTATTTATTTAACTAGTTACTGCGATTCCCCCAGCAGTACTTATGGATGAATTAAAGAGCGCTGAGACGTCAAAATATTACAGGCCTATTATTTTACTAGTACTTGCAAATGGTCAGCAGTCGTATGTACATGAATTAAAGAGCGCTGAGACGTCATATATATTTGAGGCCTATAACTATTCGGCACTGCGTTTGCCAGTAGTTCTTCTTGATGGATTATTGTTATTATATAATGTGGATCCTTTTCTTGGTATGCTATTATGACCTGTGTGTAACATGCTGTTTTCGTCTACGTTATCGTGACCGTGTTGTGGTGTAAATAAACTGTTCATTGACTGTCACAAGGCGTTCAACCCTCCATGACTCGTACGTGAGCTATCGTGGCGTGAGTGTGACTGTTTTCTACAACACCCTTCACATATCATACACGGTAACAGCACAGCAGTACACACATGGAAAATTTAACCTATATAGCGTAGACAATGAACAAACAGTTATGTAAACATACAGGAAGGGAATGACATACTTTATCAGTTGTAAGGAATACTAGGAATAAAGCTTCTTTATCAGTTGGTGGTTACAGTCAAGTTGGTGTCAATACAGAAGAGGTTACTGCTACTGCAAAGTGGATAAAGCGGTAACACCCTCCTTCCTACAATGTTTACAATACCATCTACCTTGATGAAAAGGTTTTTCTTTCATCATTCTTTCTGTCATTGAAATGTGGAGGTTTTTATTTTTAAAATCATTTCGAGCCTACCAAAGTTCTGCTTACCTCTGTTATCAAATTTATTATGGTTTTGAGGAGCCTTATACTGATCTACTGGTTTTTCTCTTGATGCCAGCTACCTCTGTCTGGGCTGCTGATACCCTCTCAGCGACATTAATTATCTCACCCAGCCTCTCCGCGCCCTGTTCATGAGAAACGTTGCTCATGTCTGGAGCAAGGACTCTCTCATCTGTTCTATGAGTATCATCTCTTTGAGATCTTGTGTTTTCCCCCAAAGAAGCCCATTTCTCCATATACGTTTCTAACCGGGCGGAGAACTGGTGATAGGTTTCACCCGACAGTAGCCTGGGATTCCTAAATTTCTTTCTACAAAACTCTCCGTTTTTTTTCGTATCTTAACAGAAGAGCCTTCTTCAACATGTCATAGTTGTCTTGGTCATTCCTGCTCATTTTGGAAAAAAACTTCATAGGCTGTTCCCCGAAGACCCTGAGACAACTTTACGCCCCACCTTTCTCTTACTAACCCGTTAGTAGTGGCTAATACTCCCTATCTGCTTCAATATGACTCAATGCCATCATCCTTTTCTATAAAATAGTCTAAATGGAACCCCATGGCTGAGTTGGAGGCCCCCTGACTAGCAGTAGCATCAGAGGTAGAGGGGCACTGACCATTGTCCGGAGCAAGGCCTTGCAACTCTAACTCTCTTAGTCGCAACTCATGCTCCCTCTGTAATCTTTTCTCTTCTGCCTCCCTCTCGGCAGTCAATCTCTTTTCTTCTTTTTCTGCCTCCCTCTCGGCAGTCAATCTCTTTTCTTCTTTTTCTGCCTCCCTTTGCAATCGTTTTTCTTCTGCCTCCCTTTGCAGTCGTTTTTCTTCTGCCTCCCTTTTCAGTCGTTTTTCTTCTGCCTCCAATTTTCTCTCCTCAAATTGGAGCCTCTTTATCTCAGACTCTCTATCAGCCTCTAAAGGCTTAGCCTCCTTCTCAGCCTCAATCTGTAACCTTTTAATCTCCTTAGCCTCTTCTACCAGTATTCTCCTCTCTTCAGCTAACCTATGTTCTTCCCTAGCAATAAATTTATCACATTCTGAGGTGACATAGTCAATTAAGATTTGTCCCTCCATATTCATTTCCCTGGCAGTCTGCACAGCCGCAGAGCGAAACTTGGCAAGATCTGCCATCCTAATAAATACAAAATGTACTAACTAAGTTTCTAACTAAGTATAAATTTATTTAATTAATTCTGTGTTCTGACACTTTCATCACTTCCCAAATCTTGGGTAATAATATATGGGGATTCCCTGGGAAAAAAAGAATGTTGTTAATGCTAACCCAGACCCCAATGTATGTAGTACTAAGAGAAATTCAAATCCCGGACGAGCCCCCAATTCATGTAGCAAAGTTCGATTTGCTGTGAAGGTTATGATGGTATCCTAAAAGAATGAAATCCGTGTCTGTATTAACCGTGTGAGGTCAAGCACATGTAGGCCCCTGACTCTATAAATGATGATGATGAATTATGTGCAGGGAACCTAACGCTACCTACCTAGATCTCACACGGTCACTATTTTGGCTCTAGTGTCTGGTGTATGATGTACCTAGTGTCTAGGGGAGAAATGAAATGATGGTACACAACACCAACACACTTTAATTTTCTATGAGGAAGTGAATAAAACCAGTGGTTTAGTTTTTCTTTTAAATGAACATTTTTTTCTGTACAATTTAATCTGCCGGTCCAGCCATATCTTTTGGACAGGTCTTTGAAAATAAGGACAAGATAGTTTACAGAAAAGATCAACTAAAATATCTGGACTCTTTGTCCACTAACTATAAAGATAATATACATATCTTTCCTGTTGGAATGTTCACAGCTTACACTTTATTCATCTAAGAGGGAGAGTCACTGTGTATGAGGGGCTGTAGTTTCATCATACCCCATAAACTTCCTGAGTATGATTTGAAATACCAGTGTTTATTAAACGAAAGTGTCAGATATACCCAGATGCTTAACACATCACCTGGGATTCCTTGAAGAATGATAATACAGTATGAAGTTGCAGAAAATCTCGATCTCTCAAAAATGCCCAAGCTCCTCCCGTTATCTTTTGACAGCATAAACGAATGGTCGGAGACTTGATGGCTTTATTCTCACTCAGCAGGTTTCCTGTTACCAGCTGGCAACAGGAAATAAAACCTCTGCAACAAAAGGACACCCTGGCCTTTTATATCTGATCACTTATTATATTTATTTTTTTCCTACGGTGCTATGGGGTCAGCCTCGCGTGCATTACAGGTGCAACTCGCCCTAATTTTACATGACTCACCCTTGCTGTGACCACATCTCAGGTCCCTATGGCAGATACGCCACTGTACGTTTACATAGTTTTCCTCAATAAAATAATGTGGAGTAACCACATTTCCTTTTGTATGATTTTCTCTTCTTTTCCTTTTTAAATATAAATGCTTCAGGCATGTTGAACAGTGTTCATGGAACACGGAGGCTTACTAATATATTCTAATGCAATAATATTAAAACACAATCATGACAACATACATCAGTTAGATACAGTTCAATGTGAGGACTCAACAATGTCTGCTCCCGGCACGTCCTTCACTTTTCCCAATAGCAGTATCTAACTTTGGCAGTGGGATTAAACATATGAATTCATAAAGCATTCTTACCACAAAATTTCAAGAAATATAAACAAATGACGCTGACTTGCAAAGAAGTGGCCTCAGTGTCTTCTGTACTGTCCAGACTGTGAATACTTCTTTATTTAATTTTAAATTTAACACAACTGATCTCAGCTTATTTGAATGAAAAGTTTTGTTCAACTGGCAATGAATAGTGAAAGCCTTTTGCTAATATTTATTAGCACTGGCCAATCGAAAGCTTGCGACTACCAGAATTCAAATGTAGTTTTTGAAAAAAACAAAAATAATTCCAAACAAACTCTGCGTCTGGTAGTCGATTGGCCAGTCTGCTTTAGTTATGCCAATACAAAAAGATGTTAGTTTTTGGTAACAATTTTCTTACCGCTCCACTCTCCCTCCTATACTCTTGTTACCCAAGCGAATTTGAATTACCTCAATGCCTCTTTTCTAAGCTGCCGTCCCCACTAACGTTATGAAAAAACAAGCAGGAACAACAGTCTGTCTGGTCGCGCGTCCGTAGACATTTAGTATTTTCTCAATATCTTGGCCAATACTTGTACTACCATTATATATTAAAACATATTTGTGCTCAGAATACACTAAGCTACACGAATATATAATTTTTTGACTATATATTTTCATTTTTCGTTTAGATTTTCAGTTTTGTCACTGACAGTCGTTAATTATAACTTTTTACATAAATCTCCCATCTTGTCCCCCTCCTTCTGTCTCAATTTTTAATTTTTCAAATAAACCAGCTTGTTTTTGTGACGTCACAACTACACTACGCATCGAGAATTTAAACTGTCTGTGTGTGTATATCCGTTAGCTTTGCCACAGCGTGTATATACTATTAGTCTCGCGTGCAGAACGACGCGGGTTTTGGCATGCGTTGGTAGCATTTTGCGTTAATGTATTACAGTCGTCTAGTTATTGCTACTTAGAAAAAGTCCAAAAGACTACCAAATTTTGCGTTACTGTTGACAGATTACGTTACTTCAGACAGCAGTTTGGCGTTACATTTCTAACAAATCGTTAATTATAAGGTTAGGCTGCATTGTGTATGCAGCAGATCTGGCAAAATGTTAAATATTAGTAGTACGTTTTCGAAACCGAAACTAAAACGCGTGTTAGATTTTTACCGTGGGATCGTTCTATAGGCTTTAGCACTGCACAAAAGGCAGTGTTGCTGGCGTCGAAGATGCCAACCGTCAGACACAATCAGGCGGGTTTATTTATTATCATTTTATGACTAAAATCTTACTGAAATGAGCGATTATTCTCGCAGATTTTACTACAGCGGCCAAGTTTGGTACAAGGAAATTATACCAACCTGCCTCTCGTAATATTATCTCTACATCACCTTGCAAATGTGAAGTGCTTATTATCCACAAGGAGTGTTAGATAACATACAAGACACAATGTACTGAAAGTTGTGAAAGAATACTTGAAAATATAAACTAGCTGCTACAAAGTATAGAAAGAAAGAAAGAAAGAAAGAAAGAAAGAAAGAAAGAAAGAAAGAAAGAAAGAAAGAAAGAAAGAAAGAAAGAAAGAAAGAAAGAAAGAAAGAAAGAAAGAAAGAAAGTGCGACAATTGGAAGCACGCAATAAAATCAGTACCATAAATGCACCGATTTCTGCCGGAGTGAAACAGAGATCGAGAGGGATCGCCCCATTCTGTCACAATCACGAGTTCCTGAAACATACCTTTGTGTATTATTTACTTGTTTATTTACTGTTTACAGGCCTCTGGTTTCCCCTCGTTTGTTATCCAAGGTTTGCGTGAGTAGCAGAAAAAAGAACAGATACGCGTAACCTGACATTAAAACAGATGACAGCACGTCACAATCGAACACAGCACAGGATGAAATGACCAGTAAAGATATATGAGGAAGTTCACAAAATAAATATTGACAGTAGTTAATGGAAGCAGCCCTGACCAAACTCCATTGTTTATTTTGTCAGTCTGTGTAAACGCCGACAAAAGCTGTTACTGCTATTCTATTCCTCATGTCGATCGTATCTCAAAGATGGATCGGTTACAGCCATTCGCTGTAAGAGCTATTGTGACCTGTCTCTTGATGTCTGTTGTCCTGTTTCAGCTGGGGCCCGTGGTTCTCAACCCGGGGTATATACATACTATTGTGGGGCTTCTTCTAACCCTGACGGTTTTTTTCGGTTTTACCCTGGCCCCAAAATGGAAGCAATTTTTTTCTGCAAGTGATTTTTTAAAAACAGGCAGTAGACATATATATTGGTTCGGTAGATATATGTATTATGCATCAAACTTTAGGAAAGTGGCTAAAAATTGTTGTTAAATTATGTTGAGTTCTTATATGATGTAATAATTGTCTGGGAGCCGCGCTAGCGTAGTGGTTACAACACAGCTCTGGCGACCGGGTGATTCAGGATCAAACCCGGGCGACGGCATTTGAGGATTTTTCGTCGACCGGGATTTGGACTGGATTAACTCGAGACCTGGCGAGGACATTTGAAGGAGTGTCGTCGACCAGGGACTGGCGGCTCCTGAGCCGATCCAGCTCTAATGGGTACGTCCGAAAACGGCGAGTATATGCCTGAATGGCGAGGGACATTTGTCTCTGTACAAGAAAATAGGATACTCACGTAAAAATCAATGTCAGGTTAGACATTTTAAAAAAATATATATATAATAACCTGAGATTTCGCCTCGAGTATTAGCGGGCGTACGAAAAAAAAAAATAAAAAAAATAATTGTCTGTTATGTCTTATAGAAAAATAGGAATCATAAAAATTCAAAACAAAAAACATTAATCAAAATTGTGCACTTACACGTAAATATTTCAGCTTTACTTAAGTCCTTGGTGGCAACAGCCAAAGAATCGAAACGTATATCAAGTTGAAAATTAATGCATGAAGTTTGATCACAAACAAATGACATTTCTAATTTTTATTATTTTTTTAAGTCACATTTTGCTGAACTGGAATCTCACGTACACAGTCCTATCCCTCGCAATTTAATTGATTTGTTATAATTAAAATATCAAATTTATAAACGTCTAGTAATCAAAAATAGGTTATTGTTGCTATCAATATCGCTAAATTTCATTTGGAAATAATCTATTGCGGTTGATCCGTTGATAGTTTAAGACTGCTTTGTATGTGACTACACTACTTGTAAACAAACTGCCTAATAATGTGATTAATTGATAAAAAATATGCAAATATTATGCACTGGCATATGCCATTCGCTACCAGTTCAAATCACGTGGTGCGCAGGAAGTGTTTACACGATTTGAACATATTATGGCCACTTATTTTCTCATTTTTCGTTTTAAATCGTAACACGTATAAAGCGGGCGCACCATGTGGCCCACTGGTAGATCTGCAGGGTAACCTGGCACACCATACTGCTGGTGGGTTAGAATCAGTCTAAACAATATCTCTTATCTCATCCATTGATCTTAGTGTCAGTTAGTCTTACTGTCTAAGACACATTTTGAAAATCGATGTTACTCTGTTTTAGATCAAGGGTTCTTAACCATTTCGTGTACCATGGGCCCCGGTGATTGTCAGGTGAAGGCTACAGATCCCTTTGTCAGGTGAAGGCTACAGATCCCTTTGATTGTCAGGTGAAGGCTACAGATCCCTTTGTCAGGTGAAGGCTACAGATCCCTTTGATTGTCAGGTGAAGGCTACAGACCACTTTGATTGTCAGGTGAAGGCTACAGATCCCTTTGATTGTCAGGTGAAGGTTAAAGACCCCTTTGATTGTCAGGTGAAGGCTACAGATCCCTTTGATTGTCAGGTGAAGGTTACAGATCCCTTTGTCAGGTGAAGGCTACAGATCCCTTTGTCAGATGAAGGCTACAGATCCCTTTGATTGTCAGGTGAAGGCTACAGATCCCTTTGTCAGGTGAAGGCTACAGATCCCTTTGTCAGGTGAAAGCTACAGATCCCTTTGTCAGGTGAAGGCTACAGATCCCTTTGATTGTCAGGTGAAGGCTACAGATCCCTTTGTCAGGTGAAGGCTACAGATCCCTTTGTCAGGTGAAGGCTACAGATTCCTTTGACTGTCAGGTGAAGGCTACAGATCCCTTTGATTGTCAGGTGAAGGCTACAGATTCCTTTTGTCAGGTGAAGGCTACAGATCCCTTTGTCAGGTGAAAGCTACAGATCCCTTTGTCAGGTGAAGGCTACAGATCCCTTTGATTGTCAGGTGAAGGCTACAGATCCCTTTGTCAGGTGAAGGCTACAGATCGCTTTGTCAGGTGAAGGCTACAGATCCCTTTGACTGTCAGGTGGAGGCTACAAACCCCTTTGATTGTCAGGTGAAGGCTACAGATCCCTTTGTCAGGTGAAGGCTACAGATCCCTTTGATTGTCAGGTGAAGGCTACAGATCCCTTTGATTGTCAGATGAAGGCTACAGATCCCTTTGACTGTCAGGTGAAGGCTACAGACTGTGACGGACAACTCAGCTGTCCCTGAAAATGGTTAGTTGATATGATAGGACCCTCTGATAACATCAGTGCCCCTGAATATTGTTGGAATTTTTCATCAGAACGGAACTCTTCAAACGTGGGCTCATTAGCAATGCAGCACTTCCACGCGGATTCTACACGTTGGATCATTAAATATGTAGACTGCTATCTGTTGCTTGGTTGTTTGCAATCGTGTGCGGAGGGTGTTGATGGGCGTTGTCAAAATGAAGACAAACAAAAGGTCAACTTGACCTACGCAGTGGTGTGTAGACATGGAGTGAGGATACAGTACATGCGAATGATGGCAAACGTTCGTTAGAGGTGACAAATAGACCAATCTCACTCACCTATGGCTGGAAGTCATTTACGCCAACTACTATGTACGTTTCATACAGTTTAATTGGAACGATCACACTTGACAGCACGGGTACAGTGACAGCAGACAGGTTGGCATAAATCATAATAATGTTGATCAATGAAATACACTATCACATGGGCATTCATGTTGCATAACAGTACCAATGGAATGTCAGTAGACAAGCACTCAGTAATTCCAATATATATCGTCTGACTTTACTGACAGAGCACGTCAGTTCATAAACAAGGTTCAAGATGGTTCCTAGACCTAACCTCGTCTAGCAAAGATTCCTTTAGGTAAAGCTCAGCACATATTTTTTGATAACAATATTGAACCACTAGTAGGGTGTTCTCTTCTGTAGCAGTGATCTCTGGACTCATCAGGTGATAGTAAGGGGGCATCCCTGTTCTCTCCTCGATGATTGGAAAATTCATTCATTCATAACCCTCCACTCCCAAAGGAGCATAGGCCTTCAACAAACACATGCCAAGTCCTCCTGTCACGTGCCATCATCTCAAGTTCTTTCCATGTTCTCCTCATCATTTTCACCTCTGTTTCCAACTCTCTTCTCCATGTACTTCTTGGTCTTCCTCTGCCTCTCTTGCCCTGGGGGTTCCAGAACAAGGACTGTCTTGTAATGCTATCAACAGGTTTCCTCAGTGTGTGTCCTATCCATCGCCATCGTCTTCTTCTCATTTCTTGTTCCACTGGCACTTGTCTAGTTCTTGTCATCAGTTCCACGTTGGTAACCTTGTCATACCATTTTAATCCCTCTATTCTACGCAAGCACCCATTTATGAAAGTCTGTAGCTTTTTGGTAGTTGTCTTTGTTGTTCTCCATGTCTCTGAGCCATACAATAGGACTGACTTCACATTTGAGTTGAAGATTCTTATTTTCGTGTTGGATCCTATTTCTCTTGATCTCCATATATTTCCCAATGCAATGAAAGCTCCTCTTGCTTTTTGTATTCTTATTTTGATATCGCTGTCTGTCCCTCCAACTTTGTCTATATTACTGCCAAGATATGTGTATGATTCTACATCTTGTATTGGTGTTTCTTCAAGTTCAACCCTGTTATCATTACCTGCATTTATTCGCATTATTTTTGTCTTTTCCCTGTGTATTTTCAGACCCAATTGCTGTGACCTCTCATCGAGTGTTTTCAATTTGTCCTGCATCTGATTACGGCTATGGGACAGAAGAGCCAAGTCATCAGCAAAATCCAGATCATCCAACTGCTTATTCAGAGTCCACTGGATTCCATTTCTGTTGTGTGTTGCCGATGATCTCATAACCCAATCTATTGCCAGCAAGAAAAGAAATGGAGACAAGAGGCATCCCTGTCGCACTCCTGTTCTTATCCCAAATGGTTCTGTAAGCTGTCCTTCGTGAAGAACTCTGCATGTCATGTCTTCATATGTTTTCTTTATTAAATTAATGATCTTCAGTGGAACTCCATAATGCCTCAACAGTTTCCAAAGTGATTCTCTGTCTACACTGTCAAATGCCTTTTCGTAGTCCACAAATCCGATGTATAGTGGTGAATTCCATTCCAGACTTTGTTCAACTATTATTCTCAAAGTGGCTATCTGGTCTGTACATGATCTGTTTTGTCGAAAACCTGCTTGTTCATCTCTCATTTTCTTGTCTATGGACTCTTTTAATCTCTCAAGGATAATCCTGTTTAATACTTTTCCTGGCACTGATAGTAACTTTATTCCTCTATAATTTGTGCACTCTTGTAAATTTCCCTTCTTAGGCAACTTAACCAGATATCCTTCCTTCCATTCTGCTGGTATCTCTTCCTTTTCCCAGACTTTACCAAGTAATTTATATAACATCTCTGTAGCCGTGTCGATATCTGCTTTGATGGCCTCTGCTGGAATGCCATCAGGTCCAGACGCTTTTCCATCTCTTAGAAGCTTTATGGCTTTCTTTATTTCTTCTTTGTTGGTCTTTCACCGTTAATTTGTAGCTCTTCTTCTGCTGGCTGGATGTCCGGCGGGTTTTGTGGAGCTGGTCTATTGAGAAGGTCCCCAAAATATTCTGTCCACCTCTTCATTTGCTCTTGTATATTGCTGAGCAGTTTCCCATTCTTGTCTTTTATGAGGCAACTTGTTTGCTTGTATTTCCCTGTTAGCTTCTTTGTGCTGCTATATACAGTTCTCTCATATTTCCTTTGGCTGCAGCATCTTCTGCCTCTCTTGCCAACTCCTCAATATACTTCCTCTTGTCTCTTTTGATACTTCTTTTTACTTCTTTGTTTGCTTCTGTGTACACTTCTTGAGCCTTGGCTTTGGAACTTCTGGTTTGCTTGTGTTTAACTCTGCTTTCTTTTTTTTTCTGTCTTTTTTATCTTATTGATGGTTTCTGTTGTTATCCATGCTTTTTGTTGTCTTTCCCTTTTCCCCAGTATTTCTTCACATGTCTCCTTCCATACAGTTTTGACCTGCTGCCAATAGTCTTCTGTATTCTCTACATCTTCCAGCTGTTGGAGCACTTGGAATTTGTTGGATACTGTGACCGCAAATTTGTCTCTTGTTTCTTGATTTCTTAGCTGTCCTACATTATACTGTTGTCTATAATTTTGCATTGTTCCATATCTCTTGAGTTTCATTTTTACTTTGGCTATCAGAAGATGGTGATCTGATGCCACATCTGCTCCTCTATATACCTTTACATCCTGCAATGATGATCTAAACTTCTTGTTTATGCATATATGATCAATCTGATTTTCTGTTCTATGGTCTGGTGATATCCATGTTGCCTTGTGTATTCTCTTATGTGGAAACATACTTCCTCCTATAGCCAGTTGATTTGAAGCACAGAAGTTTGCGAATAGTTCTCCATTTTCATTCATTACTCCTAGCCCATGTTTTCCCATGACTTCTTCAAATCCGGTGTTCACTGTACCTATCTTTGCATTCATGTCACCCATCAAAATTGTGATGTCTCTTCTTTTTACTTTATCCATAATTTCCTGTAGTTTAGTATAAAATGCTTCTTTCACAGACTCTTCTTTGTCATTAGTTGGTGCATAACATTGGATGACATTTACATGAATTTTCTTTTTTAGCTGTTTTGAAAGTAGCTGTTATTATTCTGGGTCCAACAGCTTCCCATTCAATGAGTGCTTTCTGTGCTTCTTTAGATAACATAAGAGCTACCCCTTCACTGTGGTGTGAACTTTCGTCTTCATGTCCTGAGGACAGCACCAATTCACCTGTGATGAGTTTCTTCCTGTCTACCCCCTTCCACTTTGTTTCACACATTCCCAGAACCTCAATTTTGTATTCCCTCATTTCTGCTGCTACTTGCGCCACCTTCCCTTGTTCGTTTAATGTCCGAACATTCCAGGTGCCAAATCTGGAAGTTCTCCTAGAAGAAAGAAGGTTAGTCAGCAACACAGACTCCTTTCGGCTTTCTCTGTGTTGCATCATACGCCTCCCCATGAGAGGACCTTCCCCTGTCTTGGATGGCTGTGTTTTATTTTCTTTATTTGACTTGTCCATATTTGTTGAAGTTTTTTGTGGTTTAAATTTTTTTAACAGGATGGGGTAACCGGCCCCATGCCCAACCCTCCTTAGTCGCTTTCTACGACATGCTTGGCAGGGGACAGTGTTACTATTCTTTGCTCCCCTTTCGGGCCCCGGTAACACACGGGTGATGATTGGAAAATATAGGATTCAAAATGGCTTCTCCTCCCAGTGAGTTGTCACTCACCCAGGATACAAACTATGAAGTGCAATCAAAGCTGATCATTCATTACATGTCCTCATTGCTTTGTAGATTCTACCATTGATACTATTGACTTCATCACATAATATGGTGCTGCTAGGTATGAATGTCATCTTCATCTGGTTAATATTCATCTAAACGTACAACCGTACGACTGCCCATCGAATACAATGCCTCAGGAAAAGTTCATAAGAAATGCGTTTTTACCTTGGTATCAGAAATACACTAGAATATGATTCTGCCATTCCTTAGCAGTAAGAATAAACACTGGGGTGAATAATACATGATATGTCTAAAGAGACTACCTCTTTCCCCAATAGTATAGAGATCACTTTTCGGCGACAGGCCGCTACAACAACTCAGCACCCATCAGGGCGGAACCTTCTCACCTCCCCTTAGCACACATCCGCCGAACAACCTTTGACCCAGAGTTCGACACCGAAGATATAGTTCGACTTAGACATACAAAGATATTAAGATATAAGACAGAATCGTCTCAAACAGACAAGGAGTAAACATAGATTCGGATCATAAACATCCCTGCATAAACCTCAGCAAGAATAATCTGTTTCTGGCTATACAAGACACAAAATATGACATAAGTCTAGATTCATACGCCAAGTTCGATATACATGAAAGATACAAGAACAGATAACTCATAGAATGAATACACATCGACTAATCTGAGTTCTGTTTCTTAGACTTAAGAATCGTGAATTCAAAGATAAATATATTTTTATCAGACAAATAATTACATTTTACATTTGTATGCGTACCAACAGTAATCTGTGCGCCACACAAAAGAATATGTGCGCAACACTATCTTCTGTGCATTTTTGAGATCGCATGGCCTTAAAGGGAAGGTTCAATCACGCCCATTGCCACCTCTGAGAGAGATTAATAGCAGTTATTTCATTACCTGTGCCAGACACCGGCCCAGCGGGGGCGTTGCCAGAGGGGCACTCCGGTTTCTAGAGCGATTATAAGCAAGCATTTCGCTACACCCTTCTTTCGTGCCTGCCTTATGGCGTTGCCAGGATCAAACGTACTAGCAGCATGAGATCTGAGGCAAGAGGATCTCTCAGAACAGACGAAGCCAGCTTCCCGAAGATCGGAAAACCAGGAGCGGCATCTCTTTTAGCATGGCGGCTAAAAACCTCGATTTTTCCTGGAGTTCTTAAGAGGCGCGAAATTCTAACATGTACCCTTTAAGTTCCATTCCAGTTAGATATATACAGACCTTTGAGAAATGCAATTTTATCACTCGTTTGCCAGACATTGACAGAAGCACTAGCATAGTGAAATCTTGTTTGATTCCCTCTGGATATTCAACTTATTGCAGTGAATTCTATTCTGTGCTAAACGGTATAATATATTTGTTTTAAAGTGATCAGTGTCCTAGTTCATTCATCTTATTTCACTGGATTTTGTGATTAATTTAAAGCTATTAAGTTAAACTTATCTCAAATAGTTCCAGTTGAAAATTTAATGATATATCTATAATATTATTTCCAAAGATGATAGATACTTAAATGCTTAAAGTAACATTTAAAGACGCGGAGGAATTTTTAACTAAATTTAATTGAGTTAAGTTCTATATATATATATATGTGTGTGTGTGTGTGTTTTAACTATTAAACTCGCGGGTAAGTCTTCTTGAATTTATATGATTAAAGACGCGAGTGTATAGATAGTTAACTGTAAGTTTATCGCGCTGTAGAATGTTATTTGATTTTCGGTATGAATTACATGTTTTCTATCTTTTATCTAGAGTGATCGTTACCTTTGCGATCCCAGCAAAAGAAAAACCTGGTATAGAGTCTCCCAGACTCAGTTCTTAAACCCCCCTCCAGAACTTGTTGAGACTGTTTAAATTTTTATCTTTGAGGCGATCCTATGTTGGGGATTCCGCTATCTAAATTATAAGAAAGAAAGCACACCCAAAGACAAATTTAACCCATCATCAAGTAAATTAAGTTTTAACTGGAAGAAGAACAATTGCCAGAGCTTTTTATTATTTTACTGCTCTACTGAGAGAGAGAGAGAGAGAGAGAGAGAGAGAGTACAGAGTTACCTGAACTGTGACGGTGCCTAGTTTTTCCTCACTGGATTTAAAACATACCTCACTGGTCAGTTGTTGTCACCTCGTTCAAAGAAGTTCCCCCACCAGCGGCGAAATCTAAGAAACTATACCCCATTCTCACCTGTATCTAACGGTAACAGTGCCATCCTATAGACTCTTTTATATCATAAAACACAAGAACCCTTCGGCTTCAAGTCCGGCGATAAGTTTGAATATTTGCTACCAGCCAACCTCGCTAAATCTGGGACCGGACATTGAAGTAAAAGACACTCTCAATATGTCAAGTGTTAATTGATGGTTTTTGTATAATTCTATGGAGTGCCTGCTTCCAAGATCGGTAAGTCTGTGTGAGAGTTCGTGTGTTGGCCAGCACGAGCGTGCATGACTAAATAAGATTTAAATGCTACTATTTTAATTGCTGTACCTGGTAGACACTTTGTTATTTTATTCCTTGTATGGTTCACTTTATAAGTGGGATTTCTTAACCTCTGTTATTTCCCCTTCCTAATCTACTTAGTGGAAGGAAAAACAGTTAAGGATAATAGGACTAGTTTCCTAATCCCTCTTTTCAGGATAGATTAATTGACTGTTGGGTTAACTTATCTATTTCTGTTAACTACCTGTCATTTGGACTGAGTTCCTTTTTCATTTTTCTGAACAAGAGGGAAGGGCATATTGAATATCCCTCTTCCCCCCCCCCCCCCCTTCCCATCTTGTCATTCGTATCTTTTTTTCTGTAAACTATGATTTTACCTGTAAACTGATAATGTTGTGATTTGATTTTAATGATAAATAAACAGTATAAAACTTTCAGTATTGCGTTGGAAGGCCCAAGCCCACAATTACGCCATATCTGTTATATTCGTAGTTTGTATTCACGTGCGTCTGTGTGTTTGAAGCACCAAATCGGTGTGAGCGCAGGTGTGTGTCTGGAAACTGGCAAATAATTGTTTGACCTGGAGAGTTTGAGGAGAAGATTGAGAGGAACGATTGTCGTAAGAGAGTCTGTCCTTATTCTCCCCAGCACTCTGTGAATCAACTATTTACTTTCTAACCCTTATCTATCACAGAGCCTTCACCATCACTCTACACTCTAAACGGGACCACTAGTTCATAGAACTCTCTCATAAAATTTACGACACAGACCCCTTTGTCAGGTTAAGGTTACTGATAAAACTTGTTTCTTGCACCAGATTGACATGGACTTTTTTTGTGATATTGCTCGTCCAGTCACAATGTTCTGTAAATGGGTCAGGTTACCGACTGTTGGGGCCCTGACAAGGTGTACTGTTAAGTGCGTATATTCTGATGCAATGGGTGAGTGTGAACATCAATAATGACAAACGCGAATGGATGACAGTTCGACAGGTTTACAGGACACTCACTCCAATCACAGGTGGAAGTCAAGGATGGCTGGACTACTGTGGTCGTTTCATACTGTTTAATAGGACGCACACACTTAGACAGTACGTGTATAGTTACAGCAACATAGGTCGACATAAATAGCATATTGTTGATCAATGGTCTACCATCTTAAGTTAGCATTCATGTTGAATAACATCACAATGGAACATCTGTAGACAAGCATTTAGATTTCCACTGTTTCTCAATATAATCATCAGGCCTTACTGACCCAGCGTGTCAGTTGATAAATACTGTTCAAGTATGACTCCTAAACAGAACCTCTTTCTAGCGAAGATTCCTTTAGGTAAAGTACAGCAAATCTATCTGAAGATAATGTTAACCCACCAGTATTGGGTTTTCTTTATAACTGTGATCTCTTAATCATCACCTGATAATAAGGGGCATCCGCGTTCTCTGATTGATGATCGTCAAAAAGTTAGAATCCAAAATGGCTTCTGGTTCCCTTTTGAGCATCGCTCACTGTACAGATGTATAGCAAGTCTTCAATAGAAGCTTTGTTCATAAACACAAATGTTTCTACAAGAATCAGCATATTCTTTCATCTTAAATGCTGCATACAATCATCTACAGTGCTGCTAGGTAACATATCATCCCGACATATGGATATGGCTAATCCTAATGTAGACATCTGCCCAATTAAGCCTAGGACGAAAAAGTTCAGTAAAATGTTCTTTTACCTGGGCATAGGAAATACACTAGCAAACACAAACGCTCTCCTGGCGTCACTGAATAAACACTGGGGAACTTATCGACTTAACAATCCTAGAAGAAACTATCTTCGTTCCCATAATAAATCATAGAGATCACAGACTTTGGACAGGTCTAAAGCATGACATCCCGCCAGGCTCCTTCATCACCGAAGCACTGCCTAACGTATCTTCATGCGCCGAAAGTGGTTGACCCCAAAGTACAGTACAAGGAAAATAGTCCGACATAGACATACAAAGATATCACGATATAAGACCGAATCGTCTCAAACAGACAAGGAGTAAACATAGATTCGGATCATAAACATCCCTGCATAAACCTCAGCAAGAATAATCTGTTTCTGGCTATACAAGACACAAAATATGACATAAGTCTAGATTCATACGCCAAGTTCGATATTCAGGAAAGATACAAGAACAGATAACTCATAGAATGAATACACATCGACTAATCTGAGTTCTGTCCCTTAGACTTAAGAATCGTGAATTAAAAGATAAATATATTTTTATCAGACAAATAATTACATTTTACATTTGTATGCGTGTCAACAGTAATCTGTGCGTCACACAAAAGAATATGTGCGCAACAGACTACCACAACCCCCGGAAAAAAAATGAAAATCATTTTTTTTTTCATCTGAGAGCAACATACAATAGGCTCACAACGCACAAATACTGCGCAGATGAGAAATATCTGGAATTTATAAGCCAAATTAAGGCAAAGTCGAAATATAGATCGACTGGTGAGAATACATCTCAACCTCTCAGAGAAAGCATTTCTCTTAAGCATACATGTTTCCAGGGAGGTGCCACAAACATATACTACAATGCTGGCAATGACACAATGCATATAACAATTTCACATTTAAGCACTATAAGTACATGATTGACAACAAGGAAAAATCATCAACGAGTATCGGTGAATATATATATCAATGAACGTAGTGATAGTAGTGATACAATCACTATATTACAAATTACAATGTGTATTTATCTTGAAACTCCGCCAATGCCGGTCCCAAGCCCGGATGAAAAAGGAGGAGGGCGGCCTGCATGGAGGCCGTAAGGAGGCAGCCCCTCCACCATGCAAAGGCACAACAGGCCAATCACCTGTTTGCTTTAAATCACGATTACTAGCAACACAAGAGAGAAAACCGGACGGATTCTAAAGGCGACGAACTGGAACGGACTACGGACTACGACTTATGGAACTTGGAACACAAGAAGTATAAATGGGAAGGAAGAGGAGCTGGTGGAAGAGATGAGGAAAGCAAAACTAGAAATCCTGGCTATAACGGAAACAAAGAAAAAAAGGACAAGGAGTTATGGATCTCGATGGCAACACGCTGCTCTACAGTGGTGTACCCATGTCTGAAAGAGCTAAAGGGGGCGTGGGTTGCATTGTGGCCCAAAATCAAAAAGATAGTATCAAGGGATGGAACTTTGTCTCGGAGCGCATTATGGTTGTTAAACTAAAAGAAGGAGAAACCATAGTCAACCTGGTCATAGTGTATGGGCCAAATGAAGATGAGAGAGCAGAGGTCAAGGAGGAATTCTTCGAGCTGCTTCAAAGGACAGTGGATGACTGCCTAGATGAAGTTATCATGCTCGAAGATTTTAATGCCAGAGTTGGAAATGACAATGCTAGATGGGGTGGAGTTATCGGAAGATATGGAGAAGATACTCTCAATGACAAGGGAAAGCGACTCCTTAGATTCTGCAGTGAGCAGAATCTGATCATTACAAACACAAAGTTCCCCCATAAGCGCATACATGCATACACTAGATGTGAACCAACCAAGAATGAGAAGTCAGTGATCGACTATGCCATTGTTCGGAGAAGCTCATTCAAATATGTCCGAGATGCTAGAGTCTGGAGGGGGCCAGAGATTGGAAGTGATCACTACCTGCTAACAATCAAAAGAACAACTGAAAGAGTTGCTCAGCCTATGAACTGCCCAACATCACACAAGAAACCAAGTAAACGAGCAGGAGAAATGAGCATTAGGACCTACAAGCTGAGAGAGCCAGAAATTAAGACCAGATATCAGGGGCTTATTGCTGCAGCGGTGAGCAACACAGAAGAACGACCTGATGACTTGGAAACCCTCTGGATTAAATTCAAGGATATCATAAAGACAGCTGCTGCAGAAGCATGCGGTGAAGTCCGACTTGGGAACAAGAGAAAGAGGACACCTTGGTGGACAGAGGAAGTCAAAGAGAAAATAAGAGAGAAGAAAATGGCATGGAAACAATACTTAGGAGCTAAAAACACAACAGGACAAATGGAAAAATATAGAGAATATGTGACACTCAGAACAGAAGCAAAGAATAAAGTGCTAGCAGCAAAACAGAAGTCCTGGGAAGAATTTGGAGAAAAGCTAGAAAAAGATGCACAAGAAAACCAGAAATTGTTCTATAAGACCCTAAAGAACATGAGGAAGGAAAAACAATGCCCTCTCAAATTTATAAAGGACAAGCAAGGCAAATTGCTTACTGCCCCGAAGGAAGTAATGGGAAGATGGAAAGAATATTTCTCAGAACTCCTGTATGGTGAGCATGGTGAAGCATCAGAAATGATAAACACTAGCACAGAAGAGAAAACCAATGATGGTGAAGATGACATAAAGATGGAAGAACTGAGGGCAGCACTGGAGAAAATCAAGATGGGCAAAGCAGCAGGGCATGATGGTATAACACCAGAAATGGTTAAGTTCATGGGAGCATCAGGCGACCTATTACTCTTAAGGGTTTTACAGGCAGCATGGTACAACAAGACAATACCAAAGGATTGGGAGATTGCCATCATAACACCAATTTTCAAAAAAGGGTGACAATCGACAGTGTGGAAACCATAGAGGCATATCCCTTCTCAGTGTCCCTGGTAAAATCTACTCTAGAATCCTAGAGCAGAGACTCCGACGCCTAGCTGAGCCACAATTGGATGAGGTCCAGTGCGGATTCCGAGCAAACCGAAGTACTCAAGACCTAATCTTCACACTCAGACAGCTGAGTGAAAAGGCCCTTGAGTATAAGAGTGAGATGCATCTTTGTTTCATAGATCTGGAAAAGGGGTTTGACAGGGTCCCCTGGAGCAAACTTTGGGACTGTTTGGCAAGGAAGAATATTCCAGCACCTCTGATTCATGCTATACAGAGCTTCTACAAGTCTTGCAGAAATTATGTGAGGACAGCAAACCATAAGTCGGAAGAGTTCAGGACCACCACTGGTGTAAGACAATGTGATATCCTATCACCTTACCTCTTCATACTCCTTATGGACGATGTCATCAAGGCATGTAAGGAGAGAGAACAAGAAAGTATTCAGTGGGGTACTGGAAGATGAGACAGGTCTATATTTCGGAGCTGGCATTTGCTGATGATGTTGCCCTGATTGCTAAATCAGAGGCACATCTCCAATCCAACCTGCAAGTCTGGAAGGAAGAGCTGGAGAAAAGAGGGATGGTCATAAGCAGCTCTAAAACAAAATCCATGGTGATATCACGAGAAGAAAGAAAACATCAGATTAAGCTGGGAGAACAGGTCCTGGAGCAGGTCGACCACTTTAAATACCTCGGAGCTATTATAGACCGAAAGGGAGGCATCAAAGAAGAGTTGGCCACTCGAAAAGCAGCAGCTGGGAGACTTTTTCAGGCCATAAATCGAGGATTCCTCAGCAAGAGAGAGGTTGGTAAGAAAACGAAGATGGCTGTATACCGCTCCACCTATGTCCCAGTCTTGACATACGGATGCGAGTCATGGGCAATGACTACAACCCATAAAAGCCAGATCCAAACCTCAGAAATGAGGTATCTGAGGAAGGTGGTTGAAGTAACAAGAAGAGACATGGTACGCAACCAGACGATACGTCAAGGCCTTAAATCCCACCCCCTGCAGATCCAAGTAGAACAGACCCAATTAAGATGGTTCGGCCATGTCTGCAGAATGGGAGAAGATCGGATACCACGACAAGCATGGGAAACAAAGAGCCAAGGATCCAGACCCCGAGGACGACCCAGAGTCCGCTGGGAGGACAACATTAGACAATCTTTGAAGGATCGAGGACTGGAATGGAATCAGGCCAGGAGGAAGACAGCCGATAGGATAGTCTGGCGCTCTCTCTTCCAAACCTCTACACCTCACGGTAGAAAGGGAACGACTAAGTAAGTAAGTATTTATCTTGATATAGAAAAGAAAAACTGTTGTAGAGTTGGAAGTGTTAAGAAGTCCAAGACCCAACAGTTAGGTGGAATCATGTGGGCATCTAGACAGAATGTCTGCCATCACATTATCTGATCCACGGATAGCTCGTACCGAAAAATGAAAAGGTTGAAGAGCAATTGCATATCGAGTAGACCTCGAGCTCTTCAAATTTTTACTCTGTATAGCCGTAAGAGCTTTCTGATCGGTTTCTACTATGAAATGTGCGCCTAGAAGGAATCTTTGTAGTTTGAGTATTGACCAAACCATAGCCAATAGTTCACGGTTTAAAACCGAATAATTCCTTTCTGCAGCATTAAGTTTTCTGGAGATATACATTACAGGATGCAGAGTTCCAGAGTACTCTTGCATTAGTGCCGCTCCAATCCCAGTGGATGAAGCGTCACTACGAAGAACAAAGTCCTATCTGTAGTAGGTAATACTAAAATAGGTGGTGTTGAAAACAATGTTTTAATCTTATCCAAAGAGGATGGGCATTCCTGTGACCAGGGGACCATATTAGGCGACCCTTTCTTCAGTAGTGTAGAAAGAGGTGCCATGATAGAGGATAGATTCGGAATGAATCTTCCATAAAATTGAATAAGACCTAAGAGACTTCGTACTTGCTTTTTAGTCTTAGGAATAGAGATGTTAAGTATCTTAGTGATATTATGGTCCTCTGTCTTTAGGAAACCATGACCAACTCGATGGCCTAGGAAAGAAATTTCGCTAAAACCAATGTAGGCTTTAGAGGGTTTCGCTGTCAGGTTATACTCGCGTAGAGTAGATAGTAATTCAACCAACCCTGAATAGTGATCTTCCCAAGTATCGCAGAAAAGACAGATGTCGTCTAGGTACGCGATGACATCTGACCGATAAGATAGGATTCGACGCATCATGCATGCGAATGTAGCTGGTGCGTTCATAAGGCGAAATGCATGAAATTCCATTGAAAAAGGCCTCTAGGTGTAGAAAAAGCTGTAATTGGTTTGGCGCGTTCAGATAAAGGAACTTGCCAATATCCTTTAGACAAATCTAGTTTAGTGAAAAAATGAGATTTAGAAAGCCTAGTAAGTAGCTATTTTAGTAAAGGCATAGGTTCAGCATCAAACTTCGTAACTTGATTCAATTTGCGATAGTCAACGCAAAGACGTATGTTATTGTCTTTTTTTTCGAACAATAACCATCGGCGAAGAATATGCAGAAGTGGATGGTTCAATTATTTTTAAATCTATCATCTCATCCAACTCCTTCTCAGCCTGTGCTTGAAAATGTATAGGGATAGGATAAGGTCTGACCCTAATAGGATTATGGTCAGTTAGAATAATGTCATGTTTAATGACATGAGTTTGTCCAGGGATGTCAGTAAGGACATCCTGAAATGTTTGTAACATCGCCGAAACTTGTCGCTGTTCTCCTAGAGATAAATCAGGAGAGACAGTAACATTTTTCCATGATTCACTAGAATGAAGTGGAACCATCGGAAGCGGAAGATTAACATCCGAAAAACTTGTTTCCTCATCCTGTATTACGGACATTGATGAGTAATGACCATGTTGGTCTGGTGAATCGTCCGTTGCCTGGAAAATAGGCTGTAAATAATCCGAACGTTTATGGAATTCCGTAAGCATATTGATGTGGAAGGTTTTATTCTTTCCATCAATATCGACAATGTAGTCAACATCGGAAATTTTCGAGATTATATCGTACGGACCTTTCCAAGAAATAAGAAGTATGTTTTCCCTACAAGGTAGCAAAACAAATGCTTTGTCACCAGGACAAAGTTGTCGTAAGGTTCTTTTCTTATTGGCAAATTGTCTTGCTTTCTGCTTAGCAAATTCAGAAGAAGAAGTTGCCAATTTGCATTCTTCGATAATCTTTTGTCTCAGCGCGATGACATATTCGTAAGAAGATTTTGTGTCATCGGTAATATTATCAGCGGTTATGAGATCATGAAGCAAAGACATAGGGCCGTGCGGTCGCGCGCCAAAGACAAGTTCAAAGGGAGAAATTCCTGTATGTTCATTGGGAACCTCCCTGTAAGCAAAGCGGGCCGCGGGTAAAACCGTGTCCCAATCTTGAGGATGATCCTCAGTTATCTTCCCTAGTAAGTTTTTGAGTGTCCTATTTAGCCGTTCGACCATCCCATTGGACATAGGATGATAGATACTTCTCAAAGATCTCTCTATCTGCAGAGTAGACATTACTTGAGACATGGTATCCGATATTAGTTGGGTGCCATGGTCTGATAATATTTCTCCGGGGAATCCCAGACGAGAAAATATAAGCCAAAGAGCATCTGCAATGTCAGCAGTAGTAATGCTCTTCAGAAGAATAGCCTCTGGCCAAAGTGTGCACATGTCCACAGACGATAAGATAAACTGATGTCCTCTAGCAGATTTGATCTTAAATGGACCAATGATGTCTATCACCATTTTCTGAAATGGTCGAATAGGGATGTCTGCAGCCTGAATAGGTGCAGTATGGCGTGGACCTTTGGATTTGACTTCTTGACATACTTTACAAGATCGACAATAAATCCGTATGTCTTTGTTCACAAAAGGCCAAAAGAAAGCCGCAAGAACTCTTGACTTTGTACGGGAAAAACCCATATGTCCAGCACACTGAGAGTCGTGAGCGTGCTGCAAAATTTTAACTCTCAAATTCTTGGGAACAAGAATCTGAGAATGACTTGACTTAGCGGAGTCTTGCACCATACGTACAAGTACGCCATTCCTCATTGCAATCCAAGATTTACGCTTTGTATCTTTATTCGGATCACCTTTTGTTGCAAGAGTGAAGAATTTCTTTAGAGTTGGATCATCTTCTTGCTGTTTTATAAACGAGTCACGAGAAATTACCAAGGGATCATCTTGGTTATGCACTTCATTATCTTCAGTAGATGAAGTTTGAGGCATATTAAGAGCCTGAGCTCTAGTGACTACAGCATTAGCAGTTTGCATATTTTGTTTTTCCCAAACGGAAATTTTTTGCGGAGTGCATTCTTTGACTCCGTGAATACGACCGATGATAAGATCAGCGATCGGATTCGGCAGAAGACATGCGTGTACATCTCCTGTAAAGAAAGGAGTAGCAATCCTAATGATAGCAGTAGAGTATTTCTCTAAGGTGCTGCCAAATGTTACACATTTGACTACTTTTCCGGTGGCACGAGAAGGATCTACAAGTGATTGCCTAACACCAATTGTGGTGCATCCAGAATCAAAAAGAACTGTGACTGGATTGTCATTTACTAAACCTTTATGTAAGACAAGAGAACGTCTTCCATCATGCGCGACTGACGCAGGAAGAGCGGGAAGAGGATGGCCACAACTTAAAGTGGACACCGTAGTTGGTTCAAATAATGTTTTGCATTGGGGGCACTGAGATGCTCTCCCAAAATCAAAAGCGGAACATGCCATATTATTAGCGTCATTATTATCTTTAGTCTGTTTATAGGCTTCATATGACTCTTGCTGTGCAGAGTTTGCCTGATAATGTGATTTATGTTTTTTGTATTGTGATCTACCTCGATTATTATTGCCTCTGTCATCATTATTGTTTCCTCTATTGTAACCCCTATTTGGGTTTGAGCCATAGTTCTCATGGTTACCATTATCGTATTCATTCTAATGAGTATCTCTATAACTATGGTCTTGTTGTCTCCATGATGGATGGCTTGGATAGTTCCTATAATGACTTCCTCTGCGGAAATTTCTATAATTATGACCACCCCTGTATCGAGGGCTGTCGGCCCGTCTCCAGTACTTCGCAGAAGAACCCCGAAATGATTGGTTACCTTGGTTTTGATAACTATTATGGTTACCTTTTTTATCAAACCTGTTTTGTGGTCCCTGAAATTTGCGTGAGTAATTATTGTTGTATGGTGTTGCTGATGCAACTGGCATACTTTCTTTAACCTTAGCATTGCTAAAAGCTACGTCCGGATGTGTCGTGACGTATTGGGTACAATATTCTTCCATTTCTTTTAGTGTCTTGGGTTTACGCTCATGTAGGAATTCAAGGAATGGTTTATTAACACTTGACATAATCTTGTCTCTGAGCAGCAAGTCCATAAGGGCTTCATATGTCTTTTCTGCTTTGGACAATTCAATCCAACGATTAAATGTAGGACATGTCCTTGCAATGAATTCTGAGAATTCTACCCCTGATTCAGGTACCATTTTCTTAAACAAAATACGGTAACCTTCCTCTGTTAATTGATATTTTTTCAATAAGGCTGCTCTAATAACATCATAATTATCCTTGTCAGCCTCTTCAACCAAACTTAAACTAGTTAGAGAATCACCTTTCAAATTTTCTGATAACTGGTTAGCATATTGTGATTTATCCACATTATGAGTTCGACAAGAACGTTCAAAACGATCCAGCCAGAATGTAATATCGTCACTGGAAGGATTGAACGGTGGTACCTTGACCTTGTAAGTAAAAGGTTTACCATTATTACCAGTTGACTGATTAGCAATACCCATATTTGTCAATTTCAATTTTTCTAACTCAAATGCTAACAGTTTTTCCTCATGTTCTCTTTTTGCCTTTCTCTCCTCGGCTTCAGCTTCTCTGTCTAATCTCTTTTGTTCAGCCTCAGATTCTCTTTCTAATCTTTTTTGTTCAGCTTCTTTGTTTTGTTTTTCCATTTCCATTTGGAATCTCTTTTCCTCAACCTGTATATGCAATTTCTGTTGTTCAAATTCTAATTCCAATCTTCTATCCTCACTTTTTTGTTTTTTCTCTTCAGCTTTCAGTTTATCAATTTCCAATTTTTGTGCTTTTTCATATTGAGTGGTAGCATACTCCTCTAACTTATCACCAGTCTTGCCTAGGGATCTCCCTAACTCAATGAAGTAATCTAAAGTCGACATAATGTATACTAATATGTGACTAGATACCTGAAATAGCAATAATGAAATCTATCTCCAAATAAATGGAAACAAGCTCTTAATAGCTTGAATAATCAGCTCCTTTATCCCAATCTCTGTGGGAAACAAGCCTTTAAATAAGGTCTTGTATAATCAACTGTGTACCTAAAATCACAGCAATTAATCCTCAGTTGATTCTTTCTAATAAGTTCACTACACAGCTAGTAGTGTATGATCAAGTATATTTTATAGTATATGTCAACCAACCACATACATAAAGTACAAATAAGAAAGACAATACGAAAACATTTGCAGAAATCAAATAAATCAAATAGGGAAATCAATGAAAATAATCACAGAATCTGTGATGACAACTGCAAGGGAATAAACAAAACAAATGACGTCACAGTTTATAAATATAAATGTGTATAGAACTAAATTTTAGGAAAGGGTAGATCTACAAATACGAACAAATCAAAACACAACTGAAGAACAGAAAAAATATTACGAAAACAACGATAAGCACAGTCTTCACAACTAACAAAAAATAGCAACAGATGTTGCATACAAATTTTCAATTAAGAAAATTGCTCAATACAGAACACTAATATAGGACCAATATGACTCGGTATACCCTATACTAGTCACCTCACCAACCGCCCACAGAAATATACACAAATATCACATATAAACATATAAACATAAATATACATATAGCATAAATACATATAATATAATGAAATGTGTTGCAGATAGAATGTGTTGCAAATAGGAGGCTAAGTTATAATGGTACTGTATTAAACAATTAATTCTGGCCTAAATTCTTAAAGTTCAAAACAAACTATGGCATTGCAGGAAAATCCACCGTTTACAGTTCCTAAGAATCACAAATAGGACTTCTCGCTTCAGTTGCACTGTACATTTTGCAAACACAGTCAAATATATGCTCCAACTTTGATGTGTAATGCTCTTTGTTTTATGTATACACCGTCTGTTCAACGAGCGCTGACCTATTTACTGCATACGATCGATAGGGCAGGTCATGCTTACATCGACTGTAGAGTTGTACTGCTGGTGTGTCGTATCAGGCCACAGGAAACGGTCTGGTCTCAGTAGCTGACTTCCCAAAACGTCCACTATGCAGATTGACCCAGAAAGCTGGCCTACCACATTGATAAAGCTTGTTTCTTGCACCAGATTGACATGGACTGTTTTTTTGTGATATTGCTCGTCCAGTCACAATGTTCTGTAAATGGGTCAGGTTACCGACTGTTGGGGCCCTGACAAGGTGTACTGTTAAGTGCGTATATTCTGATGCAATGGGTGAGTGTGAACATCAATAATGACAAACGCGAATGGATGACAGTTCGACAGGTTTACAGGACACTCACTCCAATCACAGGTGGAAGTCAAGGATGGCTGGACTACTGTGGTCGTTTCATACTGTTTAATAGGAAGCACACACTTCGACAGTACGTGTATAGTTACAGCAACATAGGTCGACATAAATAGCATATTGTTGATCAATGGTCTACCATCTTAAGTTAGCATTCATGTTGAATAACATCACAATGGAACATCTGTAGACAAGCATTTAGATTTCCAATGTTTCTCAATATAATCATCAGGCCTTACTGACCCAGCGTGTCAGTTGATAAATACTGTTCAAGTATGACTCCTAAACAGAACCTATTTCTAGCAAAGATTCCTTTAGGTAAAGTACAGCAAATCTATCTGAAGATAATGTTAACCCACCAGTATTGGGTTTTCTTTATAACTGTGATCTCTTAATCATCACCTGATAATAAGGGGCATCCCCGTACTCTGATTGATGATCGACAAAAAGTTAGAATCCAAAATGACTTCTGGTTCCCTTTTGAGCATCGCTCACTATACAGATGTATAGCAAGTCTTCAATAGAAGCTTTGTTCATAAACACAAATGTTTCTACAAGAATCAGCATATTCTTTCATCTTAAATACTGCATACAATCATCTACAGTGCTGCTAGGTAACATATCATCCCGACATATGGATATGGCTAATCCTAATGTAGACATCTGCCCAATTAAGCCTAGGACGAAAAAGTTCAGTAAAATGTTCTTTTACCTGGGCATAGGAAATACACTAGCAAACACAAACGCTCTCCTGGCGTCACTGAATCAACACTGGGGAACTTATCGACTTAACAATCCTAGAAGAAACTATCTTCGTTCCCATAATAAATCATAGAGATCACAGACTTTGGACAGGTCTAAAGCCATGACATCCCGCCAGGCTCCTTTATCACCGAAGCACTGCCTAATGTTTCTTCATGCGCCGAAAGTGGTTGACCCCAAAGTACAGTACAAGGAAAATAGTCCGACATAGACATACAAAGATAACACGATATAAGACCGAATCGTCTCAAACAGACAAGGAGTAAACATAGATTCGGATCATAAACATCCCTGCATAAACCTCAGCAAGAATAATCTGTTTCTGGCTATACCAGACACAAAATATGACATAAGTCTAGATTCATACGCCAAGTTCGATATTCAGGAAAGATACAAGAACAGATAACTCATAGAATGAATACACATCGACTAATCTGAGTTCTGTCCCTTAGACTTAAGAATCGTGAATTCAAAGATAAATATATTTTTATCAGACAAATAATTACATTTTACATTTGTATGCGCGTCAACAGTAATCTGTGCGTCACACAAAAGAATATGTGCGCAAGAGTTACAGACCCCTTTGATTGTCAGGTGAAGGCTACGAACACTTTCTTATAAAATTAAAAAAAACTATACATAAAGGCATAATTAAAGATTTTACCATACACATAATGCATTTTATTACAACGACAAATCATTAAGCTTTCACATTGTCATACTGAAATATTCAAACAATATGTGCATAAAATTAGATATTTAAAAATCCTGTGAATTAGAAATTAAGTCTTCATTCAGTTTAAATTTTAAACCTAGGACCGTCTAAAAATCCGTTCACGGACCCCCCATGAGGTCCACGGACCACGGACTAAGAAAGCCTGGTTTATAATAAATTACAAGATGTGTTAGTGGTTTAAATGTACAGAAATCAGATTTACGTATGTGATTGTAAACTTCGGTTGCTGTTGCCTTTTTTTTTTAAGGCAAAGTAATATTTCCATATTGGTTGAGATTTGTAATCCTTTGTCGAACGCTTATGACTCCTTGTTTCAAAGAATCCATCCAATAGCGGCAGATAAGGGGTCGTCTACATATAACGTATCGCAATTTTTCCCATTTTTAACCCCCTCCCCAACCATTTGTCACACTTCGTCACAAAAACTCAGACCCCTCCCCCCTTTTATGCCTCAAAACTCTTTAACCCCCCCCCCCCCCCCCAACTACCTTTTTTATATTTAAAAAAATAATGTTTAATTAATCTGACTTTTACAAAAATCTTTCCTTTCATGTGGCGTCCCGAAACACGAGATAGGACCTAACGCTGAAGCTAAAAAAATAAATGCTTTCGTATTTACATAAATAACAAATGTTAACGTTTACTGTCAGCTTGCTAACTTATATATATATATATATATATATATATATATATATATATATATATATATATATATATATATATATATATATATATATATATATATATATATATATATATATATATATATATATATATATATATATATATATATATATATATATATATATATATATATATATATATATATATATATATATATATATATTAGTGTAAAAGCCCGTGATAAGTCGGGAATTAAATTCAAAAGCACCAGTACTTAACGGCAACAAAAGTATTTTAAAAAATCACTGAGCATCACCGCAGTATATACGAACTGCGTAGCAGCAGCGAGGATCCCAATGTGTGTATACGGGATCACACATTCTATAAATATATTTTTGTGCACATTGTCATTTGCGCATTCTTCTTTGGTAAGTTTTACTGTTTTGGGGAGAGTACATATAAGGGAAACAATACAATAAATGTCTAACTTTCAACCAAAGTTGCATCCCTTAGCGTTATGTACGGACAGAAAAAGCTGAGATTTTATATATAGGATTATAATAGATTTCCGATATATATTTTAGCTGCGATTATAATAATAGCAAAAAATATCCACGATGATATTGTTTACCATTGCGGATAAAAGTTGACTGTGAGGAATGAGATAAAAAAATCTATTTTGTTCAGACATCATTTATGAAAGAGGCAATCATAGCTCGTATTTTTGTGTGTGACGTCACATTCATTTAAACCCGCCCTCCCCCCTATGATCACACATCAACACACAATTGTGGACCCTCCCTACCCCCTTACTGCGTGATGTCATATGTGGACGACCCTTAACTTCATAAAATCATGTTTCATGTTTGATAATACCAAAGGAAGGGACATAATCGTCAATTGTTGTTTCTGCAGCACTCGGTGAATTCAAGAGCAGGCACTTTATAATATGCTTTCCATTAGACGCAGTTCAAAAATACCGATGCATACTTATCTAGAACATGTG
Organism: Oreohelix idahoensis; assembly: GCA_024509875.1. Taxonomy (NCBI): domain Eukaryota; kingdom Metazoa; phylum Mollusca; class Gastropoda; order Stylommatophora; family Oreohelicidae; genus Oreohelix; species Oreohelix idahoensis. The sequence continues at coordinate 32,347 of JAMPIV010002859.1, forward strand.
CAACATTCCTGAAATAATATCATCATCTTCTCCATTGATACTTAGCCGCCGGCTGCCAAAGAATCAGTGGCCATCACGTCTGGTGGCGTCTTGTAGGGCAGCAACAAATTGCTTCCACTTTGCATCTCGGCCTCCACGGTTCTCAGCCAAGTTGTTTTTGATCGGCCTCTCTTTCGCTTCCCTTCAGAGGTCCATAGCATAGCTGTTCTTGTGATGACATCAAGGTTTCTTAAATAAATGGTGATAAATATCATATTTTCTTAACTTTTCTGCAAATTGTAACTATCTCAGGCTATTCCCTCTATACTAATATTTTTCACTGAAAGGTGTGAAATAATAATGAAAAAATCCCGCCACCTTTTCTGGACAATATTGAAAATCCACGCACTGCGCCGTGAAAGCTAAACTGTACACCCATTAAAAGAGTACGCAGGCCTTTAAATTTGTTTCATCGTGCATTGACATTTGACCATAAGTCATGTTAGTTTTGGCTACAAAGATGCAGTGAAGTTAAAATGGAATGGAAAGGAGTCAAATGTCCAACAAGAGAATTAGTGTTTTCATCAGAGCATGCAGCAGAGAGAGTAAAACTTAATTGTGTCCATCATGTTTTGGCGGGTTACTTGTTCGTAGGAAAATAAATTATATTACCATAAACAAATGCTAACACACTTGAAAAGTAAACCAACATATTTTTTTTTAATGGTGAAGGAAGAACGAGATTATAACAATATCGTTGCCGTCCTCTGTGCTCCACCTTGATGTGGTGGGACGGCTCCGTAAACCTCGAGCGGAAGCCGTGTGCTCCTGACACGTTTAACTAAGCCAAATCGATCATGAGGCAGATGCCAAACAAAGCGAGCACAACGGTTAGTCACTTTAGACTGTTTGTTTAGGGCTGAGAGTACTAAATCGGAAAAAAAAATTTGAGATGCAGATAACATCAAAAGCAAAAGAATCAACGGCCTAAGTCCGACAGAAGCCTCAATATTAAGACCTGTGATAAAAAGCAAGTACTCCAAGTACAGACAAATCTTCAAGCGAGACGACAAAACCCAGAACACGGGTTGTGCAAACACTGAACGAAACTGAAAAAAAAAATTGCACAAATGGCTAAGGGAATAAGACGCTGCAATATTGTTGTTGCTGATAGGAATCGAAATCCTTGCACCCCGGGTAAACTCATAAGTCCTCAGCAGATGTCGAAGGATATGAATGCTAACTGTTCTTGCAGCACGCTGGTTGTATACACGACTGATGCATCCTCTCATACATCCATCCTTGCTAGTCTTACGTTTGATGCCAAATTCCAGCAATCATTGCCTTGTTGGTTCTTATAGTTGGTTCATATAGTGCAGCGTCGTTCTCTAACAGGCGATCATCACTTTTGTTTAGTTATTCTCCTTTATTATATCCAGTGTCCCCATTAAGAGTGATCTAGAAGCCAGTCTGTCCGCTCTCTCATTGCCGCGTATCCCTGCGTGATTAGGACAGTAGAATTACACCAGTTCTTGAACATTCGAGGCTTCGATGGAGGTTTTCCATTCATGCAGGATGTGGTGGATTTGATGTTAATAGATGTTATCATTCAATATTTCTAGTGTACTGAATGAGGTCAGCTTTGAAGGTCCCTGATTATAACAAATTTTGGGTTGAGTATTCAGGGTACCTTTTTGCTACTATCTTATGACCTCAATCAGACTTATTCTGGACTAGTATGTATGATAGCTACGTATAATGTCTAGGGTTATGCAAGTGTGTAATGTAGTGTAAGTATAATTACTACAAATAAATTTAAATTCTATCACATATATATATGACTGAGTCAATACCACAACCACAAACAAACTAACACTCTATTATACAACTTATGGAAGTCTGTGGCTGAATTTTATGTAATATACTAGATTACAATTTATTTGCCCTGATTCAGAATTTTCTGAGTCAGGACCAACAACAAAAATGAAATTTATGGTTTTATTTACATAAGTATTTATAACACAATGGATCTTCTGTCCATACAAAGGACTATTATAATCAAATTATATTTAGGTATTTCTCTACACTTGGTGACACTGGTAACTAATGGTGGGGTGGGGGTGTTGGCATCATTCCCCTTCTTTATTTTAGTATCTTGTGGAAAAGTTATTTAATAATCAAAGATTTTATGTCTTTGTAATAAAGTCAGTGGATGACCGTTGAAGTGCCGACACATAGGCACTTAACTGTAGGTGGATAGTAGATATGATGCTGACAATTTCCTTTCGCTCACTTGAATGACCAGACTGACACAGTCCCTGGTGTAGAACAGTATAGTAGACCGCTTGGTCCAGAAACGTTTCACTTCTCTCTCTCTCTCTCTCTCTCTCTCTCTCTCTCTCTCTCTAGTAAAATCACCAGGGTCCTGGTACTACCGTAGCACCAGAACAAAAAACCCTGAAACAAGGTTATGATTCTGTACAACATATCTACAATATTTTTCCACAATCAATACATGGCATAATTCAATAAAAGAAAAGGGTCAGAGCTCTCTGACCACCCCATGTCAACCATTTCCTTCTGAGATAACAACTCATACCAGTGCTCCTGTTCTTTTCCCTAATGGCTACAACGCCTTTGACACTGCAACAATGATTCTCTCCCATAGAATATTGTGGGTTAGCCTTCCCACTGGTTACTGTGGAAATCATTTTAAGTTATACAACTCATGTCAATTTTTACTGCTTGTGTGCAACACCACAGGCCCTGCATAAGTCTGCTGGGGACCTCTGTACTTAGTCGTAACGCCTTCCCAAACAAGCAGTATCTCATACACCAAATTTAGTTGTAATAATAAGGTTAATAAAGTCATTCTTACCACAATTCAAAGAAATATCACAAACATACGTTGAATGGCATTAGCATTAAGGTAAGTTTAACTTTGCCCCAGTCGAGACTGCCAAGAATTATTATTTCACTCTAGGCACTGCTGTTCTCAACGCAGCTTGCTTTCAAAAACGTCTGTATCAACTGGCGACAAGCCTTTGCTTGCTTTTGCCAATATTATGAGACCGGCCCAATCAGCGAGGGTCTAGCTTTTTTAATTCAAAATTTAAAAAAAAACAAAAGCCAAACTCCAAACTTCTAGGAGTGAGTCTTCAAATATATTTAGCTTTTTTTGCCTAACCAATACCCTCCTTCCTATACTCTTCTATCAACCAATCGGATTTGAATCAATCTAATGCCTCTTTTTTAAATTAACGTTGCCACTAACGTAATGGATAAATGAGCAAAAACAACAGTCCGTCCGTCTTAGCGTTCGTAGACATATATTATTTCAATATCTTGGCTAATAATTAGACTACCATATATATTTAAATATATTATTGCTTAGGGCATCCTAAGCTATCTTTATATATAATTTTTATGGCTAAATTATTTGTCGTTTAGATTTTCAGTTTTGTCACTGTTAATCGTCAATTTCAACTTTTGCAAAAGTCGGCCATCTTTTCCCCTCCCTCTCTCATTTTGTTCCATTCAAATAACTAACTTGTCTGGGTTACGTCAGAAATACACTACTCGGCGAGAATTGAAAACTGTCTGTGTGTTTATATATTCTGATTTGTCCAACAGAGAGGTTATAGTATTAGTCCCGCGTGCAGAGCGAAGAGAGGTTTTTGCCAAGCGTTGGTAGTGTTGGCGTTAATTATTACTATCGTTTCGTTCTTGCTACTGGAAAATGTCCGAGTTACTACTAATTTGAGCGTTAAAGTTAAAATCGTACGTTAATTCAGACGGTAGGTTGGTGTCACAGTTCTGGCAGATCGTTAATTGTAATGTCTCAAAACCGAAACTAGGAAAGCGGGTTACAGCGGGATCGTTTTTATAAGCATTTACTCTGCACAAAAGGCAGCGCTATACTGGCGTAGAGACGACTTTAAGCAGACACTTACGGTCGGGTATTATTTATTATCATAGAACCAAAATCTTACTGAATTTAACGATTATCTCACAGAATTCGCTACACAGGAGCTATCAATTTTGGACTTTCCGAAGCATGGACTGAGTCTGACAATGCATTGTACGAATCTTATAACAAGCAGAGACAAACTGAAAGCCTACAGGTCATCATACTGGAGAAGATATACAAGTGTATATTCAGCAAATGAGAACATTAGAACCGCGGTAGCGCGGTGGTTAGTGCACTGGCATCCGAGCTCAGTAGTCCATTGTTCGATTCTCAGCTGAGGTGGGATTTTTTAGACCACAAACGTCTCCGGGGTTGACCCAGCCTCATGAAATTGCGTACCTGAGCAACTCTGGAAAGGTTAAAGGCAGCCGGCGTGATACTGACCACATCAGCCCTAGTGTGCCGATGGTCAAGAAAATATGGGTCTAACACCATATTTCCCAATGTGCCTTGATGGGCGTGTGACGAAATCCTTCCTCCTCCTCTAAATGGTGATGTCACCAGATACAAAGAAGCCTCCAGTGGCCTCTGACATATCATTAGAGATGACTAATATAAGGTTATGCATAATGGTGGCAATTTAATTAATTAAAACAAATTGCGACAAACACTACAACTACAACAGAAAATGTGAAGGGCTTTGATGCAGGACTAAATATAAATATGACTATACTCTCAATAAGACACGTTAAATGGAGAGAAAAGCGACAAGAAGCGTAGAAGCCATTAATGGACAGCAACATCATCCTGAATTAAAAACAGCATCATTCCAATCAAATGGGAAAACCACTACTGTCATCCAGTGCTACCTACCAACAAACAATGTCGAAGACATTACAAAATACGATGTAAATTATAAACTCTGGTGTGACAGATTATGGAAATAACATTTTATATATCTATTTCTTTATCCTTATTTTTCTTCTTCTAGCTTCAACTACGCCTGTTTTAACTTAAACCTTCCGTATTCAGTGATCTGTCTTTTCTTTTTCTAATTATCACTCCTAATTTATTGCTGTGCGCTATTCCCTTTGATGAGAGATCACCAGCAGACTTAATTAGCTAGGTTACCTGGAGATTTTAACGCCAGATATTGAGAATCGTTGTAATGAGATCAAACAGCGACCAGGGGGAAATAAATTTGAATAATTTAGTAGAAAGGAGCAGACAATTTCTATTACCTTTCCTTGATAACTGTACGTTAGAAAGGTAATTAAAACACGGCCAATTGTCAGATCAAAGACGGGCTTCGCTCGATGACCACGTCTGCAAGTAATACAGTAATTAAACACGGTCTGGTCAATTACGTTATGCCTGATTTAAGAGAAAGAGTAGTAGTTCGGGTTTTTGGTTTTGGTGTGAAGTAGATCTTTGATTTGCAGATGTGAGCAGAGAATTTCCCGTAGGTGCTAAGATCTGGCAGATAGTCTGGCAGAGTCTGGTTTTAGGTAATAATGAAATCTATTCCCTTTCATCTTTAATATATATATACCACAGAAATTTAACTCAATTTATTCAGTACTGCCACAGCTCTAGAAGACTTCTAGCTTCAATTCTAGAATCACTCGTATTGAGTAGAGTTTCGTAGTTTTTGTTGGAGAATAGCCTTAATAGTCTGTTTGGAGTATTTGGGTCAAACCCTAAACCTTACCAGCGGCTTCCATTCAATGTATATCTGAGAATAACCATAAGAAAGAACATTTTGTACTTAAATACGTGGGTCTTCAAGGAAAACCTGTCTGGCATTGTGTTTGCATCCAGAAAGAGACAAAGTACCAACCTAAAGGACATTAAGACTAAATGCGGTAACTGGGCCTATCGAGCCAGATTATATTTCTTTCCTAATCTCATTTACATGCAGCCCATGTGGCGGAAAAAATTACAAACATTAACATTTCCGACGTTTGATCAATTGTGGTGTGACAATAAATTGTTTATACTGAGTGAAGTGACCGACCTGACATTTCCTAAAGTACTGGAAACCTCAGGATTCTGACACTGTGAGCCCTGTGGCATCTCTTACCTGAACTGATTTCCAGTGACGTAAAGAGAAATCCTATAAAATAAACAGTGAAGTTAACGCTCCCCGGAGAATTGGAATTAACCGGTCTCTGTAGAGCTGGGGTTAATCTTTGCCAAAAGAACACTGGATTTGCGGGGTGTGGATATGTCCTAAAGATTGTTCCAGAAGGTGAAAATCATGTTTGTAGGTAAGAACGAATGTCAGTGGCCGCTGTTGTGTAGCGAGATTTGGTACCACGTGCTTCGTTTGTGAAAAAATATGTAACGCGACACACACACACACACACAGCGCAGGGATAACACGCGACGGATCTTGCTTTGAAGTTTGAAAAAGGCGGCAAAATGTGAATTACGTTTAGCCGGACAATATTGAAGAAGGTGGGAAATATCGAATATAGGAATGGCCGACTTTAAAAGTTTGCATTTACAGGAAAGAAAATTTAAAGCTACAAGAGCAAGCCTGGTTGAAATACATTTAAATAATAATAATCCACCAAAGGAGATAGACTATGAAGAATACCCAAAAGGATATTATTCAAATATAAATAGTTTTAAAAATAATTAACATTTTTCATCGTTATCACATCTGCTAAAAGTTAGCTAATAATCTTTAAAAATTTATTATAACTACATGCCTAAACGGATTTCAATCAAATTTGGATAGCATGAAAGCTTCATAGGGGGAAAATGAAAGGATACCTAGGAAAGAAGGAACGATATAAGTGTGTAGTGAAAAGAAGAGAAAACAAGTACAGAAAAAGCACAGATCGCCTCAAACCAGGAGATAAAACGAAAATCTTATCGGACTTCAAGCGGTGCTTTCTCGTACGGGAGAGATGCCCAAATATAAGGACAGAGCGGCGCGTTGAAAATCACACACACCAAATCCAGAAGCCAGAGTGAGAAACTGGAAGACAGTATCTGCAAGAAAAGTTCTTTTTTCACGCTGCATGCAGGGCAGATTAACGTCAACCAATACAGCCTCACCGTGAGCTTATTAATCCTAAGAGGGTATGTAAGTTTATTAAAGATATATGTATGACTAATATCATTTTATTTCAGATTTTATTTACGATGTGATTGTATCAGACATAATAAAAAGGGAATGACGCTAACCAGAGATAACCTCCCCCGGCATTGTCAGGAAGCATAACCATTAATTGGTTAGCCAAATATGTCATGGCTAGTTCTTGCCTGGAAGCTTACGACATACCAGCAAGTACATAAGTGACTTGACATCTATAAGTAGAAGGCAAAGGTTATATCTTACCCAAGTAACATAACATGCGATTTATTCATGTATTTTGTTATTTTCTGCACAGTAGACATTATCTTATCATGCTATCTCTGTAACATTCTACCACGATTCATTCATTTATATACAAACACTGAAGACATGGTCGCCTCATGAACAGCAGTGGATGGTGAGATTGTTGGAACACCATGGCCACCTATTACCTTTTGTTGCACTTTTTATGATAGAGTTTTATGATCATTCCTGATCAAATTTAACTAAAGACTTGAGGACCGTTGATCCTGCTAACTGAAGCCTAGAGGTCAACCAATCTTCAACACCTTAGTCCCCCGTAGTTATAGGGCGGGCTGAAGGACAGTCTATTGATTCAAGTGTGTCTCAGGAACCTCGAACAAACACAAGATGAGTTTTTCTGTATTCAATCCAACAAACACTGTGAGCAGTTTCTAAAGCGAATGTCGATGATGATAACAGCTAGAGACTAGATAGCAAGATATATCAAAATATACTGTGACAGACTGTTCTAAATTCATTGGAAGATTCATCCAAGATTTTTTACTATTATTTATTTTAATTTGTAACTATAAATAATCATACATTTTACCATCTTCCAACACCCATTTCTCATTACAAGAATACATAGATGTACATAATAAATTTTGGAATTGTACTCTTTTGACTTGGTAAAGTTTTAACTGTTAAATTTTGAGTTACTTTTTCTAATTTAATTATATTATCACATAGGGTTACTATAGCGAAAGTGGCACCGTATACTTCTGAAGCCTAAATCTATTGTCCAGCTCAGAGTATTCACGGCCGTAACTCAATTGTGATACCAGTGTACTTCTCGGGCACTGGAACTTCATACTTTCTGGAGAGAGATTCTACTTCTTCTCCACCACTATCATCCCACTAGGAAAACCTTTTGCTACATGCTGTATGAATAGAACGAAAGCAGGAATGAGTGATTCTTTTATTGTATAACTCATACATTCACTTTGTATTTCTTTATGCAAGTTTTTCTAATGCTGTTTTCCTCTTAGAATAGATTAATATATCAACTCTGTTCTTAACTGTAGAGGGAAATCCTAGACCATAGTGTATAAATCTTTGACGCTTTGAGGGTTAATAACTTTCTTCTAACGGGATTCTTTTGTCTCAACAGAGGGAAGGGAGGATTACATCTATGAGTCTAACTCTTTATTAAATTCTTAAACCTATGATGATTTGTATGTGATTTGATATTCAAAATTATTACTGTTGTGAAGTTCTTTATGATAAATAAAAGTTACATAAACTTTATTCACATGTGTCGGTCAGCTCGTCCAAACCTATCCATATTCCATTGATATAGTTTTCACGTCTGTGCGTCTAACTGTCGTCACATATATGTGTGTGTGTACGTGAAGGGTTGATATATATTAATATATATTCTTCGTAAACTGTCCGACTAACTAGTTCCGTTGTAGAGATAGGCTGACGAGAGAAGTGTTTTTTCTCGAGTTTCAGGGACAGACTCTACCTATTTCCACCATCTCACCCGTGAACAATCTATTTCTTATATTATCTCTCACGGAGTCACCACATGTTCTAGTCTATTCAGAAGGGACGAATCTATGTCTTAATTCCCCTATAAAATCTACGACATCTGGAAAGAAAGCAGGCTTGCAGATAGTAGTAATTGTTGACATGAATTCCAAGATGGGAGAGAGAACAGTAAATAAGAATTGTTTATGAGAAAGAAACGTCACAAGAAATAGACGAGATGACAGCATGAAAATCATTGACAGCATCTGGTCATGTGAGGAACGAACTTTCCATACAGAAAGCAAGAAGATGCAGTCTGGTATTTTAAATATAACCACTAGACGTAGAGCACAAGACATTAGGGATTCAAGTAGTGAAAATTACATGAAAATGTAGCTGTAACTGTAATACGTGCGTGAATGTAAGTCTGTGAAGTTGACTGATTTTGCATTACGTTGTTTCATGTGAGAATATCTCGGATTCATTCATTCCTCATGAAGGAGACTTACAGTAACATTTATCTATGCTCAAAGTCCTGGTAACATTTATCTATGCTCAAAGTCCTGGTAACATTTATTTATGCTCAAAGTCCTGGTAACATTTATCTATGCTCAAAGTCCTGGTAACATTTATTTATGCTCAAAGTCCTGGTAACATTTATTTATGCTCAAAGTCCTGGTAACATTTATTTATGCTCAAAGTCCTGGTAACATTTATTTATGCTCAAAGTCCTGGTAACATTTATTTATACTCAAAGTCCTGGTAACATTTATCTATGCTCAAAGTCCTGGTAACATTTATCTATGCTCAAAATCCTGGTAACATTTATCTATGCTCAAAGTCCTGGTAACATTTATCTATGCTCAAAGTCCTGGTAACATTTATTTATGCTCAAAGTCCTGGTAACATTTATTTATGCTCAAAGTCCTGGTAACAGTTATCTATGCTCAAAGTCCTGGTAATATTTATCTATGCTCAAAGTCCTGGTAACATTTATCTATGCTCAAAGTCCTGGTAACACTTATTTATGCTCAAAGTCCTGGTAACATTTATCTATGCTTAAAGTCCTGGTAACATTTATCTATGCTCAAAGTCCTGGTAACATTTATCTATGCTCAAAGTCCTGGTAACATTTATCTATGCTCAAAGTCCTGGTAACATTTATTTATGCTCAAAGTCCTGGTAACATTTATTTATGCTCAAAGTCCTGGTAACATTTATCTATGCTCAAAGTCCTGGTAACATTTATCTATGCTCAAAGTCCTGGTAACATTTATCTATGCTCAAAGTCCTGGTAACATTTATTTATGCTCAAAGTCCTGGTAACATTTATTTATGCTCAAAGTCCTGGTAACATTTATTTATGCTCAAAGTCCTGGTAACATTTATCTATGCTCAAAGTCCTGGTAACATTTATCTATGCTCAAAGTCCTGGTAACATTTATCTATGCTCAAAGTCCTGGTAACATTTATCTATGCTCAAAGTCCTGGTAACATTTATTTATGCTCAAAGTCCTGGTAACATTTATTTATGCTCAAAGTCCTGTTAACATTTATCTATGCTCAAAGTCCTGGTAACATTTATCTATGCTCAAAGTCCTGGTAACATTTATCTATGCTCAAAGTCCTGGTAACATTTATCTATGCTCAAAGTCCTGGTAACATTTATCTATGCTCAAAGTCCTGGTAACATTTATCTATGCTCAAAGTCCTGGTAACATTACTAAAGCAGTATTTATTCCTTCGTTCGTTCATTCAGACGAGAAGAAACGAAATTAAGAAGTCAAAGAAAACTTAGGCATTAAAAGATAATTAATCTTCTTCTTCTTCGTACACTCTACTTGAATGTTTTCAAAGAAAGCAGTAGTCATGAGGCTATTTGCATCTCTATAGAGCTTTTCCACGATTGGTACCGGTGTCGGCCATATGCGCTTTCTCTGTTCTGCATATTTGGGCATCTTTGAAGCATCTTTGTAACTGTCGCACTGATTTAAAAAAAAAAAAGAGAATTAAGGAAGGAGATTAAAATTAGGTAGCTAAAATATTTAGACATGTCAAAAGACATAACATCTTACTGAAGACTATAATAGGAAGAAGAGTTGAAGGCAAACGTGCAAGAGGAAGACAGCGCTATAAGTGGGAAGATAACATCAAGAGATGGACAGGAAAGAGTCTATCAGAATGCACCACCAAGACAAGAGCCAGAAGACGTTGAAGATCCATTGTAGCCGACCTTCGTTGTGGAGATGGCAGCTGATGATGATTGTTATTCGTTACCTGTCATCTCCATACGGAGCAAAGCCTTCAACAGATGTATGCTCAACTTTACGGTCTTGTACCATCCGTTCAAGCTTCATGTCAACCCAAACTTTACGGTCTTGTACCATCCGTTCAAGCTTCATGTCAACCCAAACTTTACGGTCTTGTACCATCCGTTCAAGCTTCATGTCAACCCAAACTTTACGGTCTTGTACCATCCGTTCAAGCTTCATGTCAACCCAAACTTTACGGTCTTGTACCATCCGTTCAAGCTTCATGTCAACCCAAACTTTACGGTCTTGTACCATCTGTTCAAGCTTCATGTCAACCCAAACTTTACGGTCTTGTACCATCTGTTCAAGCTTCATGTCAACCCAAACTTTACGGTCTTGTACCATCTGTTCAAGCTTCATGTCAACCCAAATTTTACGGTCTTGTACCATCTGTTCAAGCTTCATGTCAACCCAAACTTTACGGTCTTGTACCATCTGTTCAAGCTTCATGTCAACCCAAACGTTACGGTCTTGGACCATCTGTTCAAGCTTCATGTCAACCCAAACTTTACGGTCTTGTACCATCCGTTCAAGCTTCATGTCAACCCAAACTTTACGGTCTTGTACCATCCGTTCAAGCTCCATATCAACCCAAACTTTACGGTCTTGTACCATCCGTTCAAGCTTCATGTCTTTTGTACATGTATTTAAAGCAAGCCTAATTTTGCCGTCATTTGTTTTCCTCCAGCCTCCTGGCATAATCAACAATTTATAAAAAGTGAACTATTTTACTGTGTTCACGAAAACAATAAACACCAACATTTTTAATTGATTCCAGGTTTAGGGGTCGGAGTGCCTAAGAAGTGTGGCATCAGCCTAGAATTATAAAGGTACCGGGTTCGATTCCCAGTAGTAAGAATATAATTTATGGCAATTTTTTTTTCAAAACCAGTGGTCCTAATGATGTCATACCGCCTCCCCCGGTCTCCTGGGTAGTGAGATCGGATGCCTAACCTTCTCCGATAAGGGCGAAAAAAAAATAGGAGATCCCGTTTACAAGTTGCGCACATTGAAAATCTCACGGCAGGTGGAAATCGTAAAAAATAGGCCATAAGGCCGCTGCCCTGACAAAATTTAAAAATTAGGAAACCTACCCACCACAAAATTATTTTTAGAATGTGTGATTCCTATATATGCAGATTGGGATTCTCGCCGGTGCTACGGAATTCGTGTATTGTGCTGAGATCCTCCTTGTGTGATCTAAGGGAGCTAGATCGGAGCACTGATCGAGTTGTCCCGTGTGCAATGAAAATAGTCCTTAAAATCAAACAAAACTAATTCAGGTTAAACAGCGTAATTATTCTCCCAACCTTCGGATACGTGTCTCCACCCATAATTTTTTTGTCTTCCCTATATCTTTAACAATTCGCGCACCTAGTGCGGTCAGCATAATTATGGACACGGCTCCAGCCACTGTTATTCAATCGCACTTCTGGCAAAACAGTATTCTTGAAAGCAATACATTTATTACACAAAAATTATAAATAACACAGTTCCGGTGGAGGTAACAATTTTCATTCACTTTCAAAAGCGCCTATGTACGAACATATACAACATGATATACATTTGTATTTCACGTATAAATTTAAACATAGTAAAATATTTACAATGTGAAGTCACGAAATAAAATATGACTGAACAGACATAAAAAATACTTGATTAAGATGCATAAGAAAACGGAACAATATGGAGAGATACAATGTAAAGATGAGTAAGTCCAAATTAAAAACAGAAAAGTGCAACATACATTTTTAAAAAAAAAAACTCGTCGACAATACCTTGAATAAATTAGTCAAAGAGTTCAAATATACAGCAAACATGCTCGCTGAGGATAGAAGAAAGAACGAAGATTTGAAAATATGTCACAGCCATTATGGGAAGGCATCGACAATTCTCCATGGAGACAAAGCGATATTTGAAATGTGGGCGTAATCATATTAACTCATTGCTGTTTGTGTCGGAAATTGACTCTATCTGGGGAAGATTTCAACGGCCAAGATAAGATGCCCGAGAAAAATTTCAGATGTCACCATGCAAGGTCGACGAATGGATTAAGATAGGTAGTGAGAACAACACAATGAATCAAGCACACATAAAGAGAGAAGATAAAATTAATTGGACACATTGTGAGAACACAGCCAAATCAGTAACCATTTCAAACTTTTAACACCAAAAAAGATGGTAACAGCTCGAGGAGAGTTCCGAAAGGAAGAAAATGATAGACAGCGATAAAGACACATTGAAGACATGTATGGAAATGTTGCCCAAAGCAGCACATTTTGAACAAAAATATAAGCTGCTTGTCCTGACTGTGATTATTCGAAGTGCAGAACTAATTTCTTATTATTAAAGTAAATATAGTATGCATGACCGTAACATGTATTTAACATAAGTGATATGTGAATAAGCGTTGACTAATATAATGCTAATGTACACAAAATGTATATGTGAATAAGGGTTGACTAATATGATACTCTTGTACACCCAATGAAATAAATACCGTTAAAGTATGAAGTTAGTGAATTAGTTTCAGTATATGTATTTGCAATGGGAAGTGCTTAGAGTAAGTAAATTTAGTACCGATCTACACAAAGTAAAGTAAAATGTTTATCAAAAGAGTATTTAAATTGCACTGCCTTGTAATGGTACAAATAATTTTCCTCAATGTGAATTCTATCCGTCGGCGGCGCCGTCAGCTGGAGTACGACATGCGTGGTTCTTGCCATCAGTCCCACATTGATGGTCTCATCATACCATTTCAATCCTTCTATTCTATGCAAGCAACCATGTTTAAAAGTCTGCAACTTTTTAGTGGTTTTTTTGTTTTTTGTTTTTTTTGATAGATGATAGACAGATAAATATAACGATAATTGGACAGTTAGATCTGCCTGAATTTGAGTCAACAAAACAGTACTTTCATACAAAATGTACCCAAATCATTGACAGGAAAAACTCGTTTTGAGAATACCAGGAATACTCAGTTCTTTTAAAACGATGTAGTACGAGAAAACAAGTGATGACGTCGGCTTGCGTCATTGCAACTTTATTCCTATACTGAGAATCAGGAGGTCAAAGCCATCCACTGTTAAGTCGAGCATGGCTGTGATGAGAAAAAGAAAAGAATATTTCTATTGTCCTAATTGTTTTTAATGATCTACCAATTAAACATTCGTATACATCTGGATGAACTATATCCAACGCTAACTATCTCTGTTAATCTGTCTGTATTTGAATTCATTACACCTCCCTGTCACTTCGGGAACCTTCTATAAATAGGAGATAGTTTTATATCGTCGAGTGAGAAATGGCAGCCAGCTGCTTATTCCTGTCTCATTCAGAGCTCATATAAAGCAATAATCTCTCTCTCTCTCTCTCTCTCTCTCTCTCTCTCTCTCTCTCTCTCTCTCTCTCTCTCTCTCCCTCCCTCTTTCTCTCGATATATATATATGTGTGTGTGAGTGCGTGCGTGTGTGCGTGCGTGCGAGTGTGTGTGTGTGTGTGTGTGTGTGTGTGTGGGTGTGTGTGTGTGTGTGTGTGTGTGTGTGTGTGTGTGTGTGTCGTGAAAGAAAACGTAGGCATGAGGTATATCAATCTATCTTATCTGTCTATCTAACTTTCTATGTGTCTGTTTATAGTATCTCATTTGTCTATCAATCTATATTTTTGTCAGTCTGTCTGCCTATGTATCTATACAATATCCTCTCACACACACACACAGCAGTAACATTTAGTACCTGGAAAGAAGAGACACCTGCATAGCTCCCCCGTTTGATCAGCATCCGACAGAAGTGCAGCATCTGTCTTAACATCTTCGTCCTTCGACAAATGCGTTATCTCAATTGACAGTCCGAACAATCCTAGCGTCAGAGTATGATCTGTGAAACAAATCACAGAAGAAGTGTTGGGAAATGTGTAACAACATACTCAAGGAACAGAATTAAACACATTTAAACTTGCTTTTAGCTGGGTCACAAATCCTTAAAATTGTGAGCATGTTGATCATACATGGGGATTGAAAGCACGATACGTACTGTACAGTTATCTACTCCATTTTAAAAAATGCAACAGTCATAGCATCTTGTAAGCCGAATTCTTCGTAAGAGTAGCAAAACCTCTATCAGTGTGTCTTGTTGAATATTGATGGCACAATTTATATTATTATTATTTTATAAATGTACAGGGTAAGTGAAAAGTAAAAGCCATATTCAAGTCCAAATTGGATGGAAAACACCCAGGTCACATAAACTATGATGCCTATCTCCCGCTATCCAGGCGAGACCAGGTCATCATTTTCCGCTTACGCGCTGCTGGTCACAATAGGTTAAGGTACCATCTATATCAAAAGTGCAGGATTGGTCCAATAGATCTCTGTTCCTATGGTACAAGCCCCATGACAGACGAGCATCTGCTCAGTCCTGCCCAACTTACAGTAGTGAACATAGTGGCATACGGCAACAATCACTCTACGAAAAAACTGTTTGGAGATGTCAGGAACCTTGAGCTGACTACTGCCTTTATTAGAGTCATTAACTTTGTAATTGTCATCAAACATAGGCGTCAACACTATCATAAAATATGTAACAGCTCTGACGGCAGACCCGTCTTTATGGAATGTTTTGTAACATAGCATGTTCTAGGCTTTTGGAAGCAACGTTTTTCAGCGTTGATGAAACATTTTACACACAGATGCGTTTGGATTAAGAGTCTTAATATGTTGTTGTTGTTTGTTTGAGGTTTTGCCTTTTTGTGGCGAGGCGCGTTCCTTTCAACCTAATTGGTTATAATTATAGCGCATTTTGCCAGTCACAAATAAGTGAACTCTGTTATCTGAAGCAATTTGTTGATAGACTCTAAGCCCTGACAAAGGACTACTAGCATCTATCAGCTAGCATGAAGAAGTCCCGAAAAGGACTGCTAGCCCGGTCAGCGTTGATAGATACTAAGACCTGAAAAGGACAAATATTATCCACCTGCTCGCATAACGCCCCGAAAAGGACTTTCCCTAATGTGATAGGGTGGGCGAGATGATGATGATGAAGTTGTGATATTTGATCACTCTCTTTTCACACTCGCAACCGACCCGATTCAACAATAAAACTCTGATTCTTAAGGCAGGGGCTGTATTTATTTCTACAACCCTGTCAGTGACATTAAGCACACGAAGCAAACATTAGACAAATAAACCAACAAACAAAACACCAAACAAACACCCAGCTAGTGCTCGATTGCTAATCTGAAGAAGCAAACAAAGCAACGACTGGTTAAAAATCATAGTTAAATAATGATACTCTCACCTGCCAAACAGTCCTTCCACGCCACCTAACACCCTCAACTATCACACACGCACACACTCATGCGTGTCGTCCAATGCGACTAGTATGGTGTTGTGCATTAGGCTGGCAATCTCACCGTCTAACATAGATTGCTACCAAAACCACTACTGCACGAGCATCTGAATGCTTCATACGGAGGCAAACCACACTGGTGGCCCCATGCTCCCTCAGGAGCGGAGAAGAGAAATATATATCTCCAAGTGAGCCCACGTGCTCTCACAAACCATTTTACACACAACCATAACACTGGCTAACAAAAAAAAATTTTTTTTTTCTTTCTCTAACATTTCTATGTTTTTCTGGTCAATTTTAATGCGCTGTTTTTAAGTCTGCAAACCGTTTTTCTCTATCAGGTCGGGATCTCTAGAAATACGCAATTGAAGGTTTTTAACAACAAAAAGCATACAGTATTACAACATCATTGGTACAAGAAGTATAACAGTTATGTAGGCTTGAATTTCTTTGCAGTCAACTTTCGTCGGTGAATGGCATGTGGTACATCGCGATGAAGCATCCAACAATAATCGGCAAGCATGGTCACACTCCACCGTCCTTGATAACGTGACTCCATTACGGCGATATCTTG
Source organism: Oreohelix idahoensis (assembly GCA_024509875.1). NCBI lineage: Eukaryota > Metazoa > Mollusca > Gastropoda > Stylommatophora > Oreohelicidae > Oreohelix > Oreohelix idahoensis. The sequence goes on from JAMPIV010002859.1 coordinate 49,331, forward strand.
ATGGAATCGTTCTCCATGTTCATCGCTGACTTCGCCAAGGTTGTCAGGGAAAAAATCATGATGCGAATCGAGCAAATGGATTTTGAGGGACATGTTACAGCCCATAATTCTGTATGCATCTATGCACTGCTTAACAATATGCACATAGTCGACAGATTTGTGATTTCCCAGAAAGTTATCGACGATCGATTTGAATGCCATTCATGCGCGAAGTTCACTACCATGTAACAAGTTCTAGAATTCTTTATCTGCAATAACTTTCCTAATCTGAGGTCCTACAAAGATACTTACTTACTTAGTCGTTCCCCGTCTACCGTGAGGTGTAGAGGTCACCAAACGCAACAGATATCAGAACAACCTACAAAGATACCTTCCTTTATCTTTGCATCGCTAACTTGCGGAAACTTTTCTCGAAGATAAGTGAAAGCTTTGCTCGTTTTATCTAACGCTTTTACGAAGTTCTTCATGAGCCTCAACTTTTATGTATCGGTGGTAAAATGATGCTTTGTTAACTAATGGCTCGTGTATTACATTTTTATGCCCGAGCTGCATACGATCCCTGATAGGCCACACCTTTCTTGCATAATGTTCCTGTCTGTTGCGGCTGTCCCTTTCACACAGGAAGCTACAAAATTTAGTATCCCCAGTCTGCATGCCCGTGAGAATTGCAATGACCTTTAGGTCTCCACAAATCCGCCATTGGTAGTCATTGTACTTTATTTTTGCCAAAAGTATAGCCATATTGTCATAAGTTTCTTTCATATGAACAGAGTAGGCGACTGGAATTGATGAAAATAAATTTCCGTTATGCAATAACACGGCTTTTAGACTAGTCTTGGAATAGTCGATGAAAAGTCGCCATTCGTTGACTATGTGCTCATGACTGATGTGCACCATTAGACCGTTTACATCTTTGCAATAGCAAATGTCATCATCCATCTCAAAGTATTGAACAAGTTCTCTGTGTCTATGACGAAATTTAGATATCGGAGTATTGGGCGCTAAAAGATTCCATTCTTTGAGTCGCGAATCGAGTAATTCCGCTTGACCCTTGGTAAGAGCGAGATCACGTATTAGATCTGAAAGTACTGAATGGTCAATTAAGTGAACACCATCATTCACCGGTATATAATCCGAGTCAGAATTAGTTTCTAAAAGAGGTAAACTATCAATTTCTGATGGTTCATTCATGTCCAACGGATATTGTTCTGGTGGACCTGGGGTCGGACACGTGATTGGTTCACGGGGCACTGGTTTCAAAACCGATTCAATATTTGGATAAACCACAGACTTTCTAGTTTTAAAAGTGAAACCATGGATATTTGTCAAGCAGAAGTAACAATCAGTAGCGTGATTAGTCGGTTCACGCCATATTACTGGCACTCCAAAAGGCATCGACTTATGCTTCGGCGATTTTCGTAACCAACCTGCCAATGTATTTGCACAAGTCGAACAAACTGCATTTGGCTTCCAAGATTTATTTGCATCATCAACTTTCGAATCGAAATAAAGTTCATATGCTTTCTTTAATAATGGTGTAAAGTTTTTCTGGTGAGACCGATCGGTAAAATATCCGCACACGTAACAGAACAGATCAGCCGAATTTCTACAACTTCTAGAAACCATATTTTGCTCAGAGTTATTTCAAAATACAGTAACTATTTGAAAAATAGCGTAACATATGTCATGCATCTTTTAGCAGTATAAAAAGTAGAATTATTTTGCATTTTATTAATTTTCAATAAGTTATATAGTAAAAATGAAACGGAGCAAATATGGTTTCCCAAAAATATATTTATTCACAAATATCTTAAAAACCCGATGTGATAGAGATAAACGGATTTCAGATTTGAAATCAGCGCAAGAAACTGACCTAAGAACACTTATTCTTATATAAGAAAGAAAAATGTTGTTTGTCAGTGTAATTAAATAATAATAAAATATGTATCAAACAGAATTAAACAATATGTACAACCAATACTCTCATTAATGAGAATGAGCTACTACCTCGTAACCGATCCACATCAAAATTCTTTACTGCATTCTGAACATGTCGTAAGTGACGACTGGTGCGCCTGGTAACAAGCGTGTCGTATATGACCCCTGATGAGATTGGGAACTCATCACATGAAACACATCGTTACTGTTACCGCAACAACCACCGCAATAGCATAAAAATGCTTCTTGTGGGCCTGTAATGGACACCAGCTGCATTGGTGTTTCCATGCTCCGCCGGGAGCAAACAGAGAAACACCTGTCTCAACGTGCCTTACGCCCCAAGGAGTGGCCTTGCGCTCTACAGAAATCTAAATACCTATTCTCACCTCACTCAAAGTAATCCACTACTGTAGCATTAAGATCAATTATCATGAAATACCACTAAATTACTGTCGCATCAAAGAATAAAATATAATTATTCTTAACTTTAACAAAACTGGAACTGAATACATCACCTAAAGGAAATTTAACACGACAACTCTTTCTTTCCTTTACTGGGGAAAATTATCTTAATCTGCTTCCACCCACGTGTCAATTCACACAATATAAAACTGGCGTCTTCTTTATACACACGCATGGTGACGCGCCGCCTTTCATGACCACGTGGCTGCCATCTTGATAACAGTCAATATCATCTAAATTCAAGTAATAGATCGCTTCTCTGCCTGGTTTCATGTATGAAATAGTTTCATACTATATTTGCCTTTCTTGCCCCGTCTGATGACTGAAATAATTGCTACTAAACTCTCACATCTGTGATTTGGGCTTACACTATTAAAATCAATCCACGCATATTATTTTCACTCATTTATATTTCAAGACTAAATTATAAGGTTCTGGAAACACATCACTCTATTTATTTCATTAACCATTAAAACAGACACGCTCACTATAATTCTAAAGCTACAGGGAAATAATGGTAATTTCACTAGGAAATAAGCTAATCTGCTTTGAAATCAAACTCACGTGTCATGCCTCTGTTCTACCCACTCAGGGCGCCTCGTATCTTTGTTCTCTCTTGTCTGGACTGAATCTTCAAATAGGCCTGTTTGCCGCTCACTATCTCTTTATATAAGCACTCGAGCGAATCACTCAACTTACTGCGCGGCGCGTAGTAATTGCGCTACGCAAATAACACTCGCCGTTATTGCTCTATTGGGCATGAAAACACAAATATGGCCCACAACTATCAAATATAACACACGGCTATCAAATATAACACACCACAACTAAATCTTAGGCTTTATTATGGTCTAGTCATCAATCTTCTTCTTTGTCAGACTTTTCACATCCCAGCATGCTGTGCGCACATCGAAAATATATGGGCGATAAATATGCCCTGAACATGAAGGGGTCGTCTTTACGGCCCCATCACATATCTCCCTCCTGATTTCGTTGTCGTCCCGACAACATCACTACCTCTGGTGCTTCAGTCGAAATCTCTCAGATCGTTGGTGCTGCGCATGACTCTTTCTGAGCGGCAATGCTTTGGTCTGAGCTTCTGTAATCGGTACAACCCGGCTGGGGACCCTCTTGGTCGTTATGTCCCCAGTTGTACGTTGCCGGGCTGGCAGCCGCTGTGGTCTAGAGGACTCACCCACATGTGCCGCGTCGCTGCCTGCCCGTGACATCTGCCTGTCAGTGCATGCAGCTGTCGACCCAGTAGGGGGATTGCTCCCGATGTGCTCTACACTCGTTTTGCGTGGACGGTGGCCCACATTCCCCACAATCTGCTTTTGATTAGTCTCCTCCTCTGAACCTTGATGTGCACTCCCTCCTATCTGTTTAGGACGGGTTTCCTCCCCTAGACGACGACCAATTTTCTCCGCGCCCTTAGGGTGACGGTTGTCACGGCCATCTCTTGGCTTGTACCCTAAAGGCAACCTAGTTGTGACAGTACGCTTTGGGAAAGAGCTCCTTGGGGGACAGGCAGCTATTAAATGTTCAGTTGACTTGCATTGAAAACATCTCTTCGGAAGAGGGCCTTGAGGGCATTTGGCTGCCAGGTGGCCTGAGAACTCTCCACAATTGTAGCACCTCAAATTTGTAGGCTTTCTCTGTGCCATAGGACGCCTCCTACTACCTTTACACTCTTGACCGCCAATGCCGCATACATAAATTGCTTCCATGCCCTGGACCGATGGTTTGCTGATAAATTCCACTCTCTCATTTCTCGCCAGACTCCTGAATGCCTTTCTGAAGATCTTGGTCTGATGTATGAATACATCAATACCTCCATCATCTGGCGTGATAAACTCCCATCCCCTGTGGACACTGTACCACTTGCAAACCCCTTTTCGCCTTGTCGGTGCAACTGCGTTTGTTGGTACTGTCAGCTCACTGCTTTCGTTGACAACAGCCTGACTCTCACATACAAGAACACGCACCCCCTCGTCGTGCTCTGGCTGTTTCCGCGGTTGACCTGGTTCTTTCTTTCTTTGCACCTCCTCTTGTACTGGCAAACTGGTCTCTGACATCTGTGCCAGCTGGGACTTTAGGAGGGATAATTCTGCTCTGAGTGCCTCCTCTTCATTGTGAGCTTCTACACTGGCTACCTGCACCAGTGTATCAGGCTTTTTACCTTCACATAAAACAGAATATTCCCAAGGCCCCTGACTCACGGCCTGGAAATTCCTGGTCATCTCACTGACTGGTGGTTGCTCGCTGTAAGCTTCTTCTACTATATTGAGTAACTGCTCAGGGCTGACCTTGGCTCCACCACGTATCCGTAATTCTCTAGATACCACTGGTGTAACGTTGTTCCAGATCACGTCTACCTTGACTTCTGCGCAAAAGGGCGCCATCTTATATACGGCCTCTACATCTTCCAAAAACTCTTGCCAAGTGGGACTTCCCTTTCCATCAAATAGCCTTACCTCCGGCACCTCCACGTATACTACCTTCACAGGCGCATTGATCGATGCCATCTTGCTGCAATACCGCACCGCCGGGTGTTTTCAGTATAATATTTGCTCGTTTGCTCTGTGTCACTGTCTGCCTATCCTGCCGACGACGCCAATTGTGATAGGGTGGGCGAGATGATGATGATGAAGTTGTGATATTTGATCACTCTCTTTTCACACTCGCAACCGACCCGATTCAACAATAAAACTCTGATTCTTAAGGCAGGGGCTGTATTTATTTCTACAACCCTGTTTGTGACATTAAGCACACGAAGCAAACATTAAACAAATAAACCAACAAACAAAACACCAAACAAACACCCAGCTAGTGCTCGATTGCTAATCTGAAGAAGCAAACAAAGCAACGACTGGTTAAAAATCATAGTTAAATAATGATACTCTCACCTGCCAAACAGTCCTTCCACGCCACCTAACACCCTCAACTATCACACACGCACACACTCATGCGTGTCGTCCAATGCGACTAGTATGGTGTTGTGCATTAGGCTGGCAATCTCACCGTCTAACATAGATTGCTACCAAAACCACCACTGCACGAGCATCTGAATGCTTCATACGGAGGCAAACCGCACTGGTGGCCCCATGCTCTCTCAGGAGCGGAGAAGAGAAATATATATCTCCAAGTAAGCCCACGTGCTCTCACAAACCATTCTACACACACCCATAATTAAATAATAATAAAATATGTATCAAATAGAATTAAACAATATGTACAACCAATACGCTCATTAATGAGAATGAGCTACTACCTCGTAACCGATCCACATCAATATTCGTTACTGCATTCTGAACATGTCGTAAGTGACGACTGGTGCGCCTGGTAACAAGCGTGTCGTATATGACTCCTGATGAGATTGGAAACTCATCACATGAAACACATCGTTACTGTTACCGCAACAACCACCGCAATAGCATAAAATTGCTTCTTGTGGGACTGTAATGGACACCAGCTGCATTGGTGTTTCCATGCTCCGCCGAGAGCAAACAGAGAAACACCTGTCTCAACGTGCCTTACGCCCCAAGGAGTGGCCTTGCGCTCTCCAGAAATCTAAATACCTATTCTCACCTCACTCAAAGTAATCCACTACTGTAGCATTAAGATCAATTATCATGAAATACCACTAAATTACTGTCGCATCAAAGAATAAAATATAATTATTCTTAACTTTAACAAAACTGGAACTGAATACATCACCTAAAGGAAATTTAACACGACAACTCTCTCTTTCCTTAACTGGGGAAAATTATCTTAATCTGCTTCCACCCACGTGTCAATTCACACAATATAAAACTGGCGTCTTCTTTATACACACGCATGGTGATGCGCCGCTTTTCTTGACCACGTGGCTGCCATCTTGATAACAGTCAATATCATCTAAATTCAAGTAATAGATCGCTTCTCTGCCTGGTTTCATGTATGACATAGTTTCATACTATATTTGCCTTTCTTGCCCGGTCTGATGACTGAAATAATTGCTACTAAACTCTCACATCTGTGATTTGGACTTACACTATTAAAATCAATCCACGCATATTATTTTCACTCATTTATATTTCAAGACTAAATTATAAGGTTTTAATATTCTGAACCAGCCATCATCTATTAACGATGAAGCCATCAACCGACTGCCCCAAATTCCTATAAATGAAGCACTAGATGATATACCGACTTTGGAGGAGACTCAAAAAGCGATTCGTCAACTTTCTAGTGGAAAGGCCCCCGGCTCCGATTCAATTCCTGTTGAGGTCTATAAAGATGGCGGTACAGTTCTGATAGAGAAACTTCACATGATCTTCCAGCAAATGTGGCAGAGTGAAACCATCCCACACAATCTCAAGGATGCGTCAATTATACATCTTTATAAACGTAAAGGTAATCGCCAAGACTGTAACAATCATCGAGGCATCTCACTACTATCAATCGCTGGGAAGATATTTGCCAGAATCCTTCTTAATCGCCTTACGGCTCATCTTGACAAAGGTCTTCTACCTGACAGTCAGTGTGGATTCCGGAAAGAACGTGGAACCACCGATATGGTATTCGCTGCAAGACAGCTACAAGAAAAATGCCAAGAACAGCACTGTGACCTGTACACAGCTTTCATCGACTTGACAAAAGCGTTCGACACGGTCAGTAGAGAGGGTCTATGGAAGATCACGGCAAAATACGGCTGCCCAAAGAAGTTTATCACAATAGTGCAGCAACTGCATGATGGAATGCAGGCTAGAGTTCAGGAGAACGGTGAGCTAGCAGAGCCTTTCCCCGTCTCAAATGGAGTAAAACAAGGGTGCGTACTTGCACCGACTCTGTTCAGTATCATGTTTTCTGCTATGCTGACTGATGCTTTTAGAGACGGGGACACAGGAATCGACATTAGTTATCGTATTGATGGAAAATTGTTTAACCTTAGGAGGCTTCAAGCAAAAACCAATGTCAAATCACACACCATCAGAGATCTTCTGTTTGCTGATGATTGTGCCCTCAATGCAGGCTCAGAAGCTAATCTGCAGCATATTTGTGGATAGATTCTCCGAAGCCTGCGCCAACTTTGGGCTTACCATCAACACGAAGAAAACAGAAATCATGTACCAACCAGCTCCTGGCACAGTTTATACTGAGCCAATCATCAAGGTTAATGGTGAGAAACTGAATGTTGTGAACAGATTCACATACCTTGGTAGCACACTATCCCAGAACATTGTCATTGATGATGAGGTGAACACCAGGATCTCCAAAGCCAGCAGCACATTTGGCAGACTGTACACCAACGTTTGGCATCGAAGTGGCATTAGTCTACAGACAAAGCTGAAGGTGTACAGAGCTGCGGTGCTTCCAGTGCTGCTATATGCATGTGAAACATAGACTGTATATAGGCGCCATGTAAAGAAGCTAAACCACTTCCATACAGTCTGTCTCAGGAAGATAATGAACATCAAATGGCAAGACAAGATAACGGATACCGCCATTCTTGACAGAGCTGGTATCCCTAGTATTGATACTATTCTGATGCAGTCACAGATTCGCTGGGCAGGTCATGTAGTCCGCATGCCAGACCATCCACTGCCAAAGATACTCTTTTATGGTGAGATGCAGAAGGGTAAACGCTCCCAGGGTGGCCAAAAGAATCGCTTCAAAGACACGTTAAAGACGTCATTGAAAACCTTTGACATAAACCCAGACACATGGGAAGCTGCTGCGCAAGACCGAACTGCTTGGCGCACATCTCTTCGTAAAGGTGCAGCGGCATGCGAATCATCCAGAAGAGCAGCAGCGGAACAGCGGAGACAAGCTAGACAGGGCCGTGTAATAAAATCTTTACATGAAGCAAACATTTCCTGCCCACACTGTCCGAGATCTTTCCAGGCTCGCATCGGGCTCATCAGTCACCTTCGTACCCATAGACTAACCTAACATATTCCTAAATAATTGGATGAACAGAGTGGTCTTCATCACCCGTGATGGACGAACAACTTATATGACTTGATATTATTAATGTAAAATGTTTCCTTTGTCAAGGAAAGTGTCAAACGGTGGTTTGAAAGTTATTTATCCATGAAGGGGGTACCAACCAAATTGAGAACGTTAACTAATTGTTTAGTTACCATGCTGATGTCCGATGATATTGCAAATGTTAGAGTAGGGAAAGAGAGAGACTATTAGATGCTGAGTTGGACAAATTTATATTGTTCCAGGGTTTCTTCTACGATTCAAAATGAGCCCAGGTGATCAAATACCTGACCATAAGTTCTGCCGTGAGGCCATATCTACTGAGTGCCTGCACATAAATATATTACAAGAAGCAGAAACGTGACTTGGCAGTGGAAGCTGGCATTGTATACTTCAGTCAGCCTGTTACCAGAAATCCCAGATAAGCAATCGTGTCTGGGGCATTTGATATCGCAAACAAGCCAACTCTCAATTTCCCAAAATGTATTGTGTCAGACAGTGATGAATCCAAACGTTCTAAGAACCTGTACCCTTTTCTAGGAGCAAGGAATACTTGACACTTTTCTAGCTTGACTCATATAAATAATTGTGGGAAAACACAGACTCAATTATATTTGTGAATTAATTGCTGTAAATATTTGTATTATCATTTTGAGTTGATTATTCCTGTGTCTAAAAGAATAACAAAGATACAGGAAAATAAATTGTACAAAAAAAGATATGTTAAATTGAAAACTTAACTAGTGACTTGTGTAATCAATGTTTATTAGTAATAGGTGTAGTTGTTGTCTTGTTTCTACACTTCATTACATTGCATATACCCTAGACACTTGCTAGACCACATACACACACCATTACACTTCAGTAGGGGAAGATATATAATCGGGTGAGGTCATTGGTGGAAGGAGACAGGTTCCCTGTAAACTTATCTGAAATTAATAAACCTCAGGGGCTTGCATAGCTGACCTCACACCTGATAGAATTAAAAGTACTAATATTTATAGAATAACACCAAATCCACTACATAAATTGGGGGCTCGTCCGGGATTTAAAGTTTTCTTATTACCATACATAAATTGAGTCACTAGGTCCCAGCCTTGGTAAAATATAAAAGTAAAAATAACTTGAGAGTGGTTTGAGATATCATTGCCCTGTGTTTTGTGTTTAGTTGGTTGATTAGTTTTAGGTAGTGGATAGCATTTTATATTGTAAACAGTAAAATGGTTGATATGGCAAAATACAGATCTGCTGCTGTGCAGACTGCAAAGGAGATGAATTTAGATGGTCAAGCTCTGATTCAGTCTGTGACATCAGAGTGCGACAAGTATATGGAAAGGGAAGATAAGAGATTAGCTGAGGAGAAGAGAATTATGTTAGAAGTTGCTAGGGAGCTTAAGAAATTAGAGGCTGATAGGGAGGCTGAGATCAAGAGGCTGCAGTTAGAGGAAAAGAAATTAGAGGCAGAGAAATAGGATAAGAGGTTGGAGGTAGAGAAAGAAGACAGGAGACTTGAGGCTGAAAGAGTGAAAGAAGAAAGGAGACTGGAGGCTGAGAAGGAAGAGAAACGGTTACAATGGGAACATGAGTTGCGACTAAGGGAGTTAGAATAACAAGGCCATGCTCCTGAAAATGGAACTAGCCCATCCACTTCTGACTCTGCTGCAAGCCAGGTAGCCTCTTCATCAGTCATGGGGTTTCATTGGACCCCTTTGTAGAAAAAGAGGATGATATTGAATCATTCCTCTCTAGATTTGAGGCACTAGCTACCATGTATGGGCTAGAAAAAGAAAGATGGAGTATGAAGGTATTTCAGGGGCTTAGGGGAACCTCTTATGAGGTATTCGCCAAACTGAGCAAAAATGATCAAGATGACTATGACATTCTTAAGCACGCTCTTCTAGTGAATTTTATAGAAAGAAATTTAGGAATGATAAACTGTTGACTGGAGAGACTTACCACCAGTTCTCTGCACGTCTGGAGACTTATCTGGAGAAATGGACTGCTCTGGGGAAAACCCAAGATTTAAAGGAAATGATTATGACTGAGCAGTTAAGAGAGTCCATGGCTCCAGACCTGAGAAAATTTCTCACGGAACAGGGTGCTGAGAGACTGGGGGAAATTCTTAATGTGGCTGAAAGATATCAGGCAGCCCAGTCTGAGATGGCAGGCATAAAGAAGAAGCCTATAGACCATAATACAGCCCCCAAAACCCATAACAATTTGATAATAGGGATCATAACCCAAGAACTAACCAAAACTATGATAGGAAAAGGTTTGACCACCGAGATAGAAACCCGCAATTCAGTGAAAGGAGACCCTACAAACCAGAAGGGAAATATTGTAAAATTTGTAGGATGAACAATCATAATACTATTGACTGTGGTAGGAAAGTTCCTCCATATCACGCGGCATTCATGATAACAGTGGACAAGGGGAGGAAGAAACTGACAGAGAATCATATTAATCTTCAACATCCCCCCACCTATGAAGAAGTGATATGTAATGGTGCCAGTCAGGTGCCTTTACGATTCCGGTTTAGAATATGACTCTGTTGTGAGTGCAACCCTGGTGCACCCTGAACAGTATACCACAGAGAAAGTGGAGATACAAGAGGCCGTAAAGGGAGTAGCAACCATAACACTTCCAGTAGCCGAGATCAATTTAAAGACAAGGTACGTGGAAGGAGTGATTATAGCAGCCGTGTGTGACGACCCTAACTACCCGCTGGTGTTAGGAAGTAAGTATGTTTTTCTAGGAAGCCTGGTAAAACCTGTGGTAATGGCCACGCTCCAGGTCAGGTCGACCCCTAGAAAGGAGGAAACACCACCACTAAACATTCATCCAAAGGAGATGAGAAAGGCCTAGGCAAACGACGAATCATTAAAACCTTGCTTTGGCAAATTGCCAAAAAGCCATGCACTCCCTAAGAAAGGACAATTCTATATGAAGGAGGGACTGCTCTACAGGAAAGCTAGGGCAGGATCCAAAAGGGAAGGACAACTAGTGTTGCCCAGAAGTTATAGGGAACAAGCGATGGCACAAGCACATGTTGTACCAGACGGTGGACCCCAGAAGATGGGTACCACGCGCCAAAAGACATCGGTTGCATATTTCTGGCCAGGCATGGCTGAAGATATTGAAAAATTTGTTGAGGCCTGTAACCAGTGCTGCAAGGTAAATTCCACAGTGTGGAAAACTAATAATCAGATGCCCGCCAAGCATTCTGAAAAACATGGGCCAAAAATTCAAAAGGAAACTAAAATTAATAGGGTAGACACAGTGGATAGGAAAACCCCTTTTCACAAACAGGCTTCCCCTAAAATATTTACTTTAGCATCTCTGCGTATGGCACAAAGAGAACGCATAAACAAAGACCAGTCATCCCAGGCTCAGTTTGAAGCCGCTTTTCGTGAACTGGCCAACATTAGCATTGAAGATAAACCGCCAGATTTGAACCCAAAACAAAATGTTAACAAAAGAAAAGTGGGTAGTGGGCGGTTGAGCACTTGGTCAAATGTTCAACGCACTTCACAATAAGGATATTAATTTAGCATTATAAGGGTACTGGTGACATTGGAAGTCACCCAACCCTACACCGTCCAAGGGAAAGTATTGTACGGACCCTGGATGGAGATCACCCACATATTACAACAATGCTAAAACGGGGTGAATTGATTTCTGGTGCAGAAAAATTCATTTCCCCATATATTATATTATTTCACCAATATTGTAGTTAGGCGGAGAATGTAGTTGGTGAATCTGGCCTCCATTTGAGTGGCGCATTATAGAATCATATATGGAAAATAGTAAAGGGTGTTTCCACATTCAGTCAAGCCGGCGCGCAGCCAAAGTGTTGGCTGTGAACATTTCGGAGGAACATAATGAATCCCTCAGTTGCCTCTTTAATTGAGGATATTCCGAATGTTTTATACAGGCTGATAATGAGATTACTGGAACCCCTACATAACTCTGCCATCACCATTTTATAGGTTATCCCCTCATAATTATTGCAAACTTGAGGGACATCTATTATCTATGGATATGTCTTAGGACAGACTCCGTGAGGAGGAATGGCGAAAATTGATTTATATCAGCATAGGACAGACAGTAATATCTGCAGCTGAAATAGATTCTTGGATTGCAGAGGTCTGAGGCAGCTTTCTTGAGTTGTGCTTACTTTGTATGACCCAACTGCAATAAATCAATGATCACTTTAAGGCAGAGTAAAGGAGAGTTGATCGTGGTTGTCATACAGATATTGAAAGTTGCATTACCATTGCAAGCTTTTCTAACGGGGGAGATTATGTCGTAAAATACAATCTGTATGTACAACACGCTCACATATGTATCGCCAAACTTTCCCCAAATTGTGAGATTATACTCCTTGTGATGAAATCCGAGATTTCAATGATTGAAATATATAATATAGTTGTTTATAAGTATAAAATAACCTAGGAATAAAAGAGCGAAATTATGGAGAGCGTTATCGCCTACGCCGCAAGTCAGTGCTGAGATTTTTTGCCTCGATCTTGAGTCAAAAACGTATCGCATGTTACACAAAACTAAAGCCTAGTTTTCGAGCAAGATAGTAAGACAGAAACGTGGAAAGAATAAAAGGACACATAAAAGTGAGAGAACAATGTAGTAGCATGGCAGAAACGCGACGTCGCAAGTTTTGCAGACCCCCCTTTTTATCGACACGCGTTCTTAGCATATATTCACACTGTTGGACTTGTCAGCCGATATAAACACACACACAAGTCGCATTTCTAGCTAAGAAGTAGGGCTAAAGTAGTATTCTACAATCGTGTTGTTAAAAATTTGGTAACGTATTACAAGCGATACTTCGTTCTGTATGAGAGCGATAGTAAAAAATAAAAGGAAAAAAAATTACGGTTAACGTGAGATTTTTTTAATATGCAGTACTGAATTGGGGGAATGAGAAGGAGTATCGGACTAGGAGTGTCACTAGTTCGTGTTTACTAATTTGAATAGGAGAGATAGGAAATATTTTTTGAAGCATTGTAGAAATAAAACGATACTAGGCATTAGAAATAAATACAAGAATAAAATATTGTAATGAAGGTGCGATAGATAACAACAGGATCAATAAGTATGTATCAGAATTTAAAACTATTAAGAAATAAAGAAGTTGGACAGAAGACAGATAGACGAATGGACTTGACAATCTTTCTCAGTTTGCCCGTAGGTGGGGGTAGAGGGGAAGGAGTCCTAATTTTGAATATTTGAGGTCAGTTTTGAAAAAGAACGCTAGAAGCCAAATGGTCCCTGATTGGCTGAAGTGTAATATACTAACGGTTGAATAAAACCAATTAATAGTTGGTATTAGGGGCCACTTGTTAACAAAATTGTATACACTAAAGAAGTTGTTTTAAGACAAGGAAGGAGTACTTACTTGTTTGCTATTTCTGCACTAGCAGCGATTTGGATTACGCCATATATCGCAATATTCAACTGTTTAGTGTGTAAATTTCTTTGATGCGGTAAGAATGAAAACATTTATATTGTCATTTTTATCATTATTATGTATGCTTTCTTGAATCTGTATGAACCTTATGGGGGAAAACGTGTATCTAGAGGGAAGTCAACATCAAACTCTGTGTTGTTTCACAGCGTTGTTAGGAAATGTATTAACCTGTTGTAGAAAAACCAGACAGGCTTTCTGCCATATTGGGAGAAAAGAAAATTAAATATTAATGAAAAAAATGTTGTATTATGACATAAGACCAGGAAGATCACTGGCCGTCTTCTTCAGCAAGTCACCGTGATTGTACATGACTTGATATTATTAATGTAAAATGTTTCCTTTGTCAAGGAAAGTGTCAAACGGTGGTTTGAAAGTTATTTATCCATGAAGGGGGTACCAACCAAATTGAGAACGTTAACTAATTGTTTAGTTACCATGCTGATGTCCGATGATATTGCAAATGTTAGAGTAGGGAAAGAGAGAGACTATTAGATGCTTAGTTGGACAAATTTATATTGTTCTAGGGTTTCTTCTACGATTCAAAGTGAGCCCAGGTGATCAAATACCTGACCATAAGTTCTGCCGTGAGGCCATATCTACTGAGTGCCTGCACATAAATATATTACAAGAAGCAGAAACGTGACTTGGCAGTGGAAGCTGGCATTGTATACTTCAGTCAGCCTGTTACCAGAAATCCCAGATAAGCAATCGTGTCTGGGGCATTTGATATCGCAAACAAGCCAACTCTCAATTTCCCAAAATGTATTGTGTCAGACAGTGATGAATCCAAACGTTCTAACAACCTGTACCCTTTTCTAGGAGCAAGGAATACTTGACACTTTTCTAGCTTGACTCATATAAATAATTGTGGGAAAACACAGACTCAATTATATTTGTGAATTAATTGCTGTAAATATTTGTATTATCATTTTGAGTTGATTATTCCTGTGTCTAAAAGAATAACAAAGATACAGGAAAATAAATTGTACAAAAAAAGATATGTTAAATTGAAAACTTAACTAGTGACTTGTGTAATCAATGTTTATTAGTAATAGGTGTAGTTGTTGTCTTGTTTCTACACTTCATTACATTGCATATACCCTAGACACTTGCTAGACCACATACACACACAATTACACTTCAGTAGGGGAAGATATATAATCGGGTGAGGTCATTGGTGGAAGGAGACAGGTTCCCTGTAAACTTATCTGAAATAAATAAACCTCAGGGGCTTGCATAGCTGACCTCACACCTGATAGAATTAAAAGTACTAATATTTATAGAATAACACCAAATCCACTACAGAAGGCAAAGGCTGAAGATAGGACACTCAAGCCTTGCATTAAAAAATTGCGTATCTGCCATACACCTCCAAGCAAAGGAGAATTTTATATGAAGAATAAATTGTTATATAGGAAGGCCGGAACTGGTTCAAATGGTCACGGACAACTGGTACTTCCACAAGATGTTTAGGGCAGACGTGATAAGGAGTTTACATGTTGGAAAGGATGGGGACCACGAGAAAGTAGGTACCATCTGCCAAAAGGTTTCTCAAAAATATTACTGGCCAGATGTAAAGATAGTTATTGAGAATTTTGTAGACCAAGTGGAATGGGAACCCCCTTTTCACACACAGTCTTCACTTGAATGTATTAAAATTGCAACTCTGTGTAGAGTACAAAAAGGGATTTTACCCCAGACTAAGCTGACAATCCCTCGGTCAGAATTATGTGAACTGGAGGAATATAAAAGAGAGCGAAGTTCTCTCACTGTGAATTTGAACCTGAGGGGAGACAACCCCAGGAAACGAATCGGTAGTGGACGATTTGTGAGTGATGACAAAAGAAAGAAACGTCCTCACTACAAGGCTTCCAATGTAAGGGACATTACCGGTGCCATAAGAAATAAGTGCAGCAAAATATTAGTCCATTAGTACCTTGTTAAGGACGTGGACAGATGAGAAGGCAGAAGAGACTGTTACCTCATCATATCAATACGTGAACGAACTGACCACTCGTTTAAAAACTAGTTGGAAACTGGCAAATGAAAATTTGAGACAAGCCAGGAAAAAGCATGCTGCTTATTATAATAAAAAACGAAGGATAGGAAGCGTGCTGTAGGGGAGAAGGTGCTTCTTCTATTACCAGGCAGCAGCAATAAACTTCAAATCGGATGGCAAGGTCCATATACGGTTTTGGAAAAGGTATCCAGAACAAATTATAAGATAGACAAGAAGGGAAAGGAAAAAGTATATCATGTGAACCTTCTGAAGAAATATCTGGACAGGCAAATCCAGGAAGGAACACACTTAATGACCTTGTCTCCTGCAACCGAAATGAAAAATGACCCTCTCACCTCATTTGAATATCCACTGAAGCCCAGTGAAATGTTTGCACAGGTGAAGATCAGTAATCACCTGACAAAAGGACAGAGGGAGAGGATACAAAAGGTCCTAGAGAAACATACAGACGTGTTAACGGATAATCCGGGGCACACCAATTTGTTGGAATATGATATGAAACTATTAGACCCAACACCCATCTGTATGAGGCCCTATTCTATTCCGTTCGCTCAAGAAAAAGCTTTGAAAGAGGAGATAGATTATTTGTTACAAGAAGGGATTATTTCTCACAGTGAATCTCCTTATAGCTCTTGTGTGGATTTGTTGCGAAAACCATCTGGGGAACATAGACTGTGCATAGATTACAGGAAACTGAATGCTGTCACAGAAGGTCAGGTGGATCCATTACCTGATACTACTCAACTATTTGCCAGGCTGAACAAGGCAAAATATTTTTCTAAGGTGGATCTTAGCAAAGGCTATTATCAAATTCCAGTAAAGCCTGAGGTTCGACCTTACTTAGCCTTTAGCACCTCGGAAGGCCATTATGAATTCAACATGCTGCCGTTTGGGTTGAAAAATGCCCCGAGTGTGTTTTCTAGGATGATGCGAAAATTGTTGGATCCCCTGAAAAATCCATGTATCTCGAATTTCATGGATGATATCCTCATTGCTACTGAAACATTTGAGGAACACGTTACCTCTTTGAATATGCTGTTTGATAGACTCAGAGAGGCTAACTTGACTGCTAGACCAACAAAATGTTGTATTGGTTGTAAAGAGTTGGAATTCTTGGGACATACCGTACATCAGGGTAGCATGACCCCTGACCCCAAGAATCTGGAGAAATTGAAAAGAGCACCTAGGCCACAAACAAAGAAAGATGTGCGATCTTTTGTGTCTTTGTGTGGTTTCTACCAAAAGTACATTAAACATTTTAACTCTATATGTGCTCCTCTGACGGATTTAACGCGTAAGGGACAACCTGATACAATTAATTGGTCAGCTCAGTGTGAATTGGCATACCAAGAGTTGAAAGAAAAACTCACAAGCAGACCGGTATTGAAATTGCCTGATTTGAATAAAGAATTTGTCGTGAGAAGTTACGCAAGCAATGTGGGCGTAGGCGCTACATTGCTGCAAAGGTCCTCCTCACAAGATGGGGAATTAAACCCAGTCGCTTATGCAAGCCGCAAGTTGAACAAAGCGGAAAAAAAATTATTCAACAAGTGAAAAGGAATGTTTAGCGTTAATATGGGCTATAAAAAAATTCCAGATCTATCTATATGGTAGGACATTTGTGGTACAAACAGATCATCAGCCGCTTGTGTTTTTGTCACAGGCCAAGCATGAAAATGCCAGATAATTGAGATGGTCCTTATTATTACAGCCCTATTCATTTATGATTGAATATATTCCCGGCTCTCAGAACGTGGGTGCCGATTTTTTAAGTAGACATCCTTGTGATTAAAATCAGAAAAACACGTAGGACTTCATTTGCGCTAAGTTATCTCACAGATTATAACCTGCAATGAATGCATGTTTTAGGAAGGGAGGTGTGTAGTGAAATCTGTGAGATAATCGCGAAATTCAGTAAGATTTTATTCCTATGATAATAAATAAACCCGCCCGTGGGTGCTTGCCTATCTTCGTCTTCTACTCCAGTAGAGCGCTGCCTTTGGTGCAGTGGAAATGCTTATAAAATGAAAGCCGTAAAAGCCTATACTATTTCCTAGTTTACTCCTTGAGACTTTATTTTTAACATAGTGTCCGATCTGCTGCACGAAACTGAGGCAAGACTTATAATTAACGATCTACCAGAACTGCGACACCAAACTGGCGTCTGAATTAACGTAATACTTTAAATTTAACGCCAAAATCAGTAGTAACTCGGACATTTTCCAGTAGTAAGAACGAAACAACTGTAATAATTAACGTAAATTCTACCAACCGCCTTGCAAATCCCCTCTTCGCTCGACTCGCGGTTCTTTTACTATAGACACGCTGTGGGACACGCCAGCAGATATAAACACACAGACAGTTTAAATTCTAGCCGAGTAGTGTATTTCTGACGTCACACAAACTAGTGGTTTATTTGAAAAAAATGATACAGAAGGAGGGGGAAAGATGGCCGACTTGTGTAAAAGTTATAATTGACGATTAACAGTGACAAAACTGAAAATCCAAACCATAATGAAACTGACCATAAAAATCATATAGTAAGATTGCTTAGTGTCCCCTGAGCAATAATATGCTTTAAACAATGTGGTAGTCAAAGTATTAGCCAAGATATTGAAATAATACTATATGTCTAGAAACGCACTGTTGTTCTTGCTCATTTATCCACAACGTTAGGGGGGACGCAAGTTTAAAAAAGAGGCATTGGAGTAATTCAAATCCTATTGGGTGGTATAAGAGTATAGGAGTAAAGGGGGGAGGTAGGAAAATGTTAACCAAAACTAAACATCTTTTTGTATTGGCATAATCAGGCGGACTGACCAATGGACTACGAGACGCATAGTCTGTTTGGAATTTTGTTTTTGTTTTTCAAAAACTAGATTCAAAATTTGGTAGTCGCCTGATTTCATTGGCCAGCTCTAATAGATATTGGCCAAGGCTTAGAGCTCTCGTGGCCATTTGTCAAGAAATTGTTCTATCAACAAGTACGTTGAGATCAGATGTGATAACTTGTAAAATAAATAATACTAAATTCACAGTCTGGACAGGGCAGAGAAAACTTAGGCCATTTTTTACCAGTCAACGTTATTTGTGACATATTTCCTTGAATTTGTGGTAAGAATGCTTTATGTATTAATATGCTTGATTAAAACTGCAAAAGTTAGATACTGCTATTGGGAAAAGTGAAGGACATGCCGGAAGCAACCATTATTGAGTCCTCACATTGAACTGTATTTGACTGTTGCATATTGTTATGATTTTGTATTAATATTATTATATTAGAAGATGTAGTAAGCCTCTGTATTCCATGAACACTCTTCAACATGCCTAGAGCGTTTATAATTAAGAAAAGAAAAGAAAATCATACAACAAGGAGATGTGGTTACTCCACGTTATTGTATTGAAGAAAACTATGTAAAAGTACAGTGGCATATCTGCCATAGGGACCTGAGGTGTGGTCACAGCAAGGTGTGAGTCATATAAATTAGGGGCTGGTGCACTGGTATGCACAAGAGGCTGACCCCATACCATCATGTGTACATAGTGATAAGAAATTGTGATCAGATGTGAAAAGGCCAGGGTGTCTTTTATTGCAGGGTTTTATTTCCTGTTACCAGCCGGTGACAGGAAACCTGATGAGTGATTGTAAAGACAAAAGTCTCCATTCAAAAGTTTATGCTGTCAGCAGATAGCCAGAAGGAGCTTGAGTGTGCTGATATATATATTCTCTGCAGCGACATACTGACTTGCTATTTTCATACCAAGAATCCCAGGTGATGTGTCAACATCTGGGACATCTGACACTTCATTCAAAATAAAAATTGTTATTTCCAAAAATAACCAGAATTATATGGGGCGTGACGAAACAACAGCTCCTCCTAACAAATGACTAACACTAGTAGCTATTAAAGTTTAGTCTGTGAATACACCTACAGGAACAAGATAGTAACATTATACTTATAGGACAAAGAGTCCACACATTTTAGTTAAATAGTATATGTAATATATATATTTTCTTCATTTTCAAAGACCTGTCCAAAAGAGATGGCAGGACAGGCAGATTAAATTGTACAAAGAAAAGAATTCAATTTTAAAGAAAACTTTAACCACAGTCTTATTCATTTCCTTATAGTGAGTTAAAGTGTATTGTGTTTATGTACCACCATTATCATTTCGCCCCTAGACACATCAGACACCAGCCACTAGAATTAAAATATACAGACCATGTGAGATCTAGGGAGGTATCGTTAGGTTCCCTGAAAATACATCATCATCATCATCTTTTATAGTCAGGGGCCTACATTTGCTTGACCTCACACGGTTGACACAGACACAGCCTTCTTTCTCTTTTAGGTATAACATCTTATCCTCCCCAGCAAATTACACTTGCTACACTCTGTCCATCTTCTTTCCTGCCCCTGTGCTGTGGTGATGAGATTTCCTTGCTTGTCTGTTACTAACGTTATGTTGTTTGCACCTCGTTTTCCACTGATAGTTTTAGTTATTTTATAGACTGTGCTTTGTTCATTTCTCAGTGCTGCTGTAAAATGTTGTTGTTTGACTGGCCACTACTGTAAAGTCCACTGTAGTGTACTGAGTTGATGATACCAGGCTTGCTCCAGTCTACCCAGCTGTAAATGGGTAACTCACTCTAGTCCTGAGTTAGGGAAGGCAAAGACTGCAAGGCAGTGTCTGGTATGGGATTACTGTCAAGTAATCGATCCTCAGGTGGTCATCAATGTAAAGGGTAGAGTATCCTTCCTGCTCGTTACACATGAGACAGGCAAGTACAACAAAGGTCAACTCAACCGACGCATGATTGTGTATGTATGGAGTGAGAGCGGAAACTACGCGAATGGTGGACTGTTCGATGTAGTTGACACTTGATACTATTTCACTCACACTCTTAGGCAAGTCAAAGATGTTAGGAACCGTTGTTGACGTTTCTATGCTTTTAATAATGACGCACACACTTAGACGTCACGGAATACAGTCATGAGTATGTTGACATAGCAAATCATAAGGTAGTAGAATAGTAGTACATTTCATGCAGCATTCAATATTAAATAGTCAATCAATGTTCTGGCGGACTATTGCCATATCCCCTATCTGACTAAACGCGTCAGTGAAGGTGGATCGGTAAGCAACTAAAGAGTTCGATGGGCGAACCTTCTTTCCCTTGCTAAGTTCTTAAGTTGCTTTATGTTCAAAGTTTATATCATACTATGAAACCACGGTAAGGGGTTTTCATCTAAATGAGATCTCCATGCCACTGTTCGAATAGTAAGATACACAACCCGTTCTCTGGACAGTGATCCAAAAATGATGACAGAAATACAAAGATGGCCTCCTTCCCTGAGCTTTCACTCACTCGCCCAGCAGGAGAATAATCATCAGCCAAAGTTGATTCCAAACTTGAATAAGTATAATTTCTTAGAGTTACCATACAGTCCCTTTGTCAGAAGGTTACTTCATGAAGACATAAGCGCTGATGGAACCTGTCATCTATAACAATATCTTGGTAACCGACCAACGATGCACGAAAATACGTTGCCTCATCTAGGTCTAACCATAAGGAGATCATCAAAAGGGGTCTGGATTTACCTGGAGTCCGAATAGCACATAATACAGTACATGAGGAGAGTCTCTAACACTATACTCTTGTAGAGACACAATCTCCTACAGAAGAAATCGCTTCATAAATCATTTTTTTACTTTAGAACGTACCAGCCCTTAAAAATGCGTGACCCGCCATTGTAGGTGGAAAATCGGAACTCATCACGACTCGTTAAGACAACCCATACTTCCGCTAGAGCGGCATGACAAGAATATAGTCCTGCCTACCCATCCAAAATATACAATACAGGACTGATTCTACTTGTACTAATAATATGTAATACATATGAATTCAGGCCATAAACATAACAAGTAAAATTAATCTATTTTCCGGCCCGAACAAATAAGGACGGACATGAATTCAATATCCATGCGCCGAATCAATATCAAGAACGATCACTCCTATAATCAAAAGTGTAAATCAATCATGAATTATCTAGCTTTACCATAGAAAGCATTTTCATACACAAATGAATGAATGTATATATATTTTCCATATTAAATAGCCATATCGTATTTTTGTAATATGTGCGTCAAAATATGCACGCAACAGATTACCACACCCCTCGGGAAAAAAAATGGTACTTTTTTTTTTTTTTGAAATACATCTAGGAGCAACATACAATAGGCTCACAACGCACCAATAACAATGCGCAGATGATAAGCATTGAGAATATATTTCATGAACTTAGAGAAAGTATTTCTCTAAGTATAAATATTTCCAGAGAGGTGTCACCAACGCATACTACAATACTGGCAATGCCACACTTTCTACATCAGTTTATACATAAATGTCATCTTAGATATCTTAACATCATGATCATCGAAGACGAAAAAACATTGAAAGATCAGCGGTGAATAAACATCAATGAACCGCTAAGTAGTGTTACAATCAATATATGATATATTACATATGTGTACACATTTCAACATAGGAACAACTGTAGCAAAGTTAGGCATATAATTTAACAGTTATGAATCATGTGGGCATCTAGACAAAATATCTGCCATCACATTTTCTGACCCACGGATAGCTCGCACCGAAAAAATGAAACGGCTGCAGAGCAATCGCGTATCGCGTTGATCTCGCGCTCTTCAGATTTTTACTCTGAATAGCCGTAAGAGCTTTCTGGTCAGTTTCCACAATGAAATGCGCGCCAAGAAGAAATCTTTGAAGTTTAAGGATTGACCAAACCATAGCCAATAATTCACGGTCTAGGACCGAGTAATTCTTCTCTGCGGCATTTAATTTTCGAGAAATATACATCACAGGATGCAGAGTTCCAGAGTACTCTTGCATTAGTGCTGCTCCAATCCCTGTGGATGAAGCGTCACTACGAAGAATAAATGTCTTATCCTTAGAAGGCAATACAGGATAGGTGAAGTAGAAAACATAGTTTTAACCTTATCCAAAGAGGATTGACATTCTTGAGTCCAATGGACTACATTAGGAGACCCTTTCTTTAGCAAGGAAGAAAGAGGTGACATAATGGAGGACAGATTCGGAATGAATCGTCCATAAAATTGTATTAGACCTAAGAGACTTCGCACTTGCTTTTTTAGTCTTAGGAATAGAAATGTTAAGTATCTTACTTGTATTATGGTCTTCTGTTTTTAGGAAACCATGACCAACACGGTGACCTAAGAAAGATATTTCGCTAAAACCAATACAAGCTTTAGATGGTTTTGCTGTTAGGTTATGCTCGCGTAAGATAGACAATAGTTCATTTATCCCATTATAGTGATCGTTCCAAGTATCACTGAAAAGACAGATGTCATCAAGATATGCAATGACATCTGAGCGATGAGATAGGATTCGACGCATCATGCGTACGAATGTTGCAGGGGCGTTCATAAGGCCGAAAGGCATGAAATTCCATTGGAATAGACCCCTAGGCGTCGAAAAAGCAGTAAACGGTTTGGCGTGTTCGGATAATGGAACTTGCCAATATCCCTTAGACAAATCAAGTTTAGTAAAGAAATGGGATAGGATACGGTCTGACTCTTATAGGAGTATGGTCAGTAAGAATAATGTCATGTTGAATGACATCAGTTTGACCAGGAATGTCAGTAAGGACATCCTGAAATTGTTCTAACATAGTAGAAACTTGTTTCTGCTCTCCTGGAGATAATTCGGGAGAAATCGCAACATCTTTCCATGATTCATTAGAGTGAAGCGGAATCATTGGAAAAGGTAGATTTACATCCGAGAAACTCGTTTCCTCATCCTGTATTACTGACAGTGATGAGTAATGTCCATGTTGGACTGGAAAATCGTCCGTTGCCTGGAAAACAGGTTGTAAATAATCCGGACGTTCATGGAATTCCGTGAGCATGTTGATGTGGAAGGTTTTATGCTTCCCGTCAATATCGATTATATAGTCAACATCGGAAACTTTTGATATTACATCGTACGGACCTTTCCAAGAAATAAGAAGTCTGTTTTCCCTACAAGGTAGCAAGACAAATGCTTTGTCACCTGGACAAAGTTGTCGCAAGCATCTCTTTTTATTGGCAAATTCCCTTGCCTTTTGCTTTGCAAATTCCGTTGAAGCGGTTGCCAATTTGCATGCTTCGATAATCTTATGTCTAAGTGCAATGACATATTCGTAAGAGGATTTTGTGTCATCGACAATATCATCAGCAGTTATGAGATCATGAAGTAAGGACATAGGACCTCGCGGTTTCGCGCCGAAGACAAGTTCAAAAGGAGAAAATCCTGTATGTTCGTTGGCGACCTCTCTATATGCAAAGAGAGCCGCGGGTAAAACCCTGTCCCAATCCTGAGGATGATCCTCAGTTATCTTACCTAGTAGGTTTTTCAGAGTTCTATTCAGACGTTCTACCATCCCATTGGACATAGGATGATAAATACTACTCAGAGATCTCTCTATCTTTAGAGTCGACATCACTTGAGACATGGTATCCGATATGAGTTGGGTACCATGGTCCGATAATATTTCTGCTGGAAATCCCAGACGAGAAAATATTAACCAAAGAGCATCTGCAATATCAGCAGTAGTTACGCTCTTTAGAGGAACAGCCTCTGGCCAACGTGTGCACATATCAACACACGTCAAAATAAATTGGTGTCCTCTAGCAGACTTTATCTTAAATGGACCGATAATGTCTATCGCCATTTTTTGAAATGGTCGAATGGGAATGTCTGCAGCCTGAATAGGTGCAGCATGGCGTGGACCTCTGGATTTAACCTCTTGACATACTTTACAAGATCGACAATAGATTCGTATGTCCTTATTCACAGCAGGCCAAAAGAAAGATGCAAGAACTCTAGATTTAGTACGGGAAAAACCCATATGTCCAGCACACTGAGAATCATGAGCGTGCTGTAAGATTTTTAACTCTCATATTCTTGGGCACAAGAATTTGAGAATGAATGGATTTAGCGGAGTCTTGTACCATACGTACAAGTACGCCATTCCTCATCGTAATCCAAGATTTACGATTTGTATCCTTATTCGGATCACCTTTTGTTGCCAGAGTAAAGAATTTCTTTAGAGTAGGATCATCTTCCTGCTGTTTTATAAAGGAATCATGGGAAATCTCCAAGGGATCATCTTGGATCTGCGCATCATTATCTTCAGAATGTGAAGATTGCGGCATATTAAGAGCTTGAGCCCTAGTGATTACTGCATTAGCAGATTGCATATTAACATTTTCCCAATTAGAAATTTGCTGTGGAGTGCATTCTTTCACTCCATGAATGCGACCGATGATAAGATCAGCGATCGGATTCAGCAAGAGACATGCTTGCACCTCTCCTGTAAAGAAAGGCGTAGCAATATTGATAATGGCAGTGGAGTACTTCTCCAATGTGCCACCAAATGTTACACATTTGACTACATTGCCTGTGGCTCGAGAAGGATTTACGAGCGACTGCCTCACTCCGATGGTAGTGCACCCCGAATCGAGAAGAATTGATACCGGAGTACCATCTATTAGACCTCTATTGAAGACAAGAGCACCCCTTCCATTATGCGCGATTGACGCAGGGAGAGCGGGAAGCGGGTGACCACAGCTTAAAGTAGAAACTGTGGTTGGATCGAATAATGTTTTGCATTGCGAACACTCAGATGCTCTAGCAAAATCGAAAGCGGAATTTGCTACACTATTGGAGTCTTTTTTATCATTATTCTGATTATCGGCGTCGTGGAACTCCTGTTGTGCAGAGTTAGCCTGGTAATAAGATTTACCATGTCTTTTGTGTTGTGATCTACCTCGGTTATAATTGCCTCTATAATTATTATTTCCTCTGTTATAACCCCTATTTGGGTTTGAATCATAATATTCATGATCATAATCATCATGCTCATTATAATGAGTATCCCTGTAATGTTGGTTTTGTTGTTTCCATGAAGAACTTGGGTAGTTCCTATAGTTACTCCCTTTTCGGAAATTTCTATAATTATGGGCACCCCTCGCGTAACGAGGACTGTCAGCCCGATTCCAGTTCTTCGAAGAAGAACCCTGATTTGAGTGGTTACCTTGGTTTTGATACTTATTCCAATTAACCTTTTTATCAAATTTATTTTGAGCTCCTTGGAATTTGTGTGAGTAATTATGATTATATTTTGTTGCTGAAGCAACTGGCATACTCTCTTTAATGTTAGTGTTACTAAGAATTATGTCAGGGAGTGCCGTGGCATACTGATCACAATATTCTTCCATTTGCTTTAATGTACTAGGTTTACGCTCATGTAAAAACTCTAGGAATGGTTTATTTACCGAAGACATGACCTTGTCTCTTAGCAATAAATCAGTAAGACCATCAAATGTTTTCTCTATTTTGGATAATTCAATCCATCGTGAGAGTGTAAGTCGTGCTTTTGAAATGAATTCTGAGAATTCTACACCTACCTCAGGTCTCATTGTTTTAAACAAAAGACGATAACCTTCCTCTGACAGCTGATATCTCTTTATCAAAGCTGCCCTAATAGCATCATAATTATCCTTGTCGGCCTCTTCAACTAAACATAACTTAGTCAGAGACTCCCCTTTTAGGTTTTCAGACAACTGATTCACATACTGTGACTTGTCAACATTATGAGCTCGACAAGCACGTTCAAATCTAGAAAGCCAAAAATGTTATAACATCACTGGCAGAGTTGAACGCTGGCACCTTGACCTTATAATTAAAGGGTTTACCATTACCACCAGATGCCTGATTAACATTAGTCATACTTGTCAATCTTAATTTCTCTAACTCAAATTCATGTTCTCTTATTGCTTTTCTCTCTTCAGCTTCTCTATCTAATCTTTTTTGTTCAGCAGCAGCAGCAGCTTCTAATTTTTTCTGTTCTGCCACAAATCTCCTTTCCTCCACCTGCATCTGCAATTTCTTTTGTTCCGCAGCAGCATCAGCTTCTCTTTCTAATCTTTTCTCTTCAGCCAGAGCTTTTCTCTCTTCTGCAGCAGCTTTTTTCTCTTCAGCAACAGCTTTTCTCTCTTCAGCAGCAGCAGCAGCTTTTCTCTCTTCAGCAGCTAATGCTTTGTCATATTGAGCAACAGCCAATTCTTCTAAATCTTTACCAGTCTTATCAAGGGATTTCCCTTGTGCAATAAAGTAGTCTAATGTAGACATCTTGTCTTCTTAAATCAGAAACCTGAAAAAGTAAATAAATTACCCTATTTCACTTTCATGGGAGACAAGTCTATAGTATAGACTTAGTCTTAGTGAAAAAAAACTTGTATGGTTATTTTGTTTATACTATAACCAATGATAACTTGAGTACCTGTGGAAAACAATAACTGTATATCCCAAATACTGTGGGAGATAAGCCTTACAAAGGTCTTGTATACTTGCTTAATGTAATCAATGATCACTTGAGTACCTGTGGAAAATAATATTTCCTATCCCAATCACTGTGGGAGACAAGCCTTACAAAGGTCTTGTACACTTTATTTTATAACAATAATAATTATAAAGTACTGATCTGTACTATAATATAAGTGTATTCAACTATACCTCATATATCATATGTCAACTAAAGACATTACAAAGGATAAACAAGAAAAGACAATCTGAAAACATTTGCATAAATCAAATTAAATTAAATAGGACAAATGAAAGAAAAATGATCACAGAATCTGTGATGATAACTGCAATAAGATAACAAGACAAATAACGCCACAGTGTATAAACATAAGGGTGTAAAGAACTGAAATGAAAGGAAAGATGAGACCTACAATTATACAAACAAATCAAACAAAACTAAAGAACATAGAAATATTACAAAAACAACAAGAAGGACAGTTTCGTCACAGCTAACAAATATTTGCAAACAATGCTGCATGCAAATTTCAATTAAGAAATTTGCTCCCTATAGAACGCCAGAACAAGACCAATGTCCCTTGGTATTTCCTGTTCTAGTCGCCGCCCAACCTTAAACCCGCAGAGTACAAACAAATATCACATATAAACATGTAAACATAAATATATATAAAGCATAAATGCATATATCATTAATTAATTACATGTGTTGTGGTTGGAATGTGTTGCAAAGTATGCTCAGCTTTCACTTTAATGGCACAGCTTTTAATCAAAATAAACTGGCACTTTTAATCAATCTTAAATTATCTTATTACATTGTTCAATTTTTTCTTGAGCATGAGAAGATCCACCGATGAAATAACAACACTTATGTTCTTCTTTAGTAAGGTAATCACACACTGTAACAACCGAACAGTTTATGTTCTTCAAAGTTTTCAGCTCTGTACTGCAAAAAATGTCAACAAGCATTGACCCAGATTCATTTCACTTGTCAGAACAGGTCAAGCTGACATCGACTGTATAGTTCCTACTGGTGTTGATGTGTGTCACATTTTGCCAAAATACACGTTCTTGTCATACTTGGTGACTTCAATCATCAAGACTGCGAAGGCTGGACCCAGGAAACTGGCCTACCACTGTAAAATGTTGTTGTTTGACTGGCCACTACTGTAAAGTCCACTGTAGTGTACTGAGTTGATGATACCAGGCTTGCTCCAGTCTACCCAGCTGTAAATGGGTAACTCACTCTAGTCCTGAGTTAGGGAAGGCAAAGACTGCAAGGCAGTGTCTGCTATGGGATTACTGTCAAGTAATCGTTCCTCAGGTGGTCATCAATGTAAAGGGTAGAGTATCCTTCCTGCTCGTTACACATGAGACAGGCAAGTACAACAAAGGTCAACTCAACCGACGCATGATTGTGTATGTATGGAGTGAGAGCGGAAACTACGCGAATGGTGGACTGTTCGATGTAGTTGACACTTGATACTATTTCACTCACACTCTTAGGCAAGTCAAAGATGTTAGGAACCGTTGTTGACGTTTCTATGCTTTTAATAATGACGCACACACTTAGACATCACGGAATACAGTCATGAGTATGTTGACATAGCAAATCATAAGGTAGTAGAATAGTAGTACATTTCATGCAGCATTCAATATTAAATAGTCAATCAATGTTCTGGCGGACTATTGCCATATCCCCTATCTGACTAAACGCGTCAGTGAAGGTGGATCGGTAAGCAACTGAACAGTTCGATGGGCGAACCTTCTTTCCCTTGCTAAGTTCTTAAGTTGCTTTATGTTCAAAGTTTATATCATACTATGAAACCACGGTAAGGGGTTTTCATCTAAATGAGATCTCCATGCCACTGTCCGAATAGTAAGGTACACGACCCGTTCTCTGGACAGTGATCCAAAAATGATGACAGAAATACAAAGATGGCCTCCTTCCCTGAGCTTTCACTCACTCGCCCAGCAGGAGAATAATCATCAGCCAAAGTTGATTCCAAACTTGAATAAGTATAATTTCTTAGAGTTACCATACAGTCCCTTTGTCAGAAGGTTACTTCATGAAGACATAAGCGCTGATGGAACCTGTCATCTATAACAATATCTTGGTAACCGACCAACGATGCACGAAAATACGTTGCCTCATCTAGGTCTAACCATAAGGAGATCATCAAAAGGGGTCTGGATTTACCTGGAGTCCGAATAGCACATAATACAGTACATGAGGAGAGTCTCTAACACTATACTCTTGTAGAGACACAATCTCCTACAGAAGAAATCACTTCATAAATCATTTTTTACTTTAGAACGTACCAGCCCTTAAAAATGCGTGACCCGCCATTGTAGGTGGAAAATCGGAACTCATCACGACTCGTTAAGACAATCCATACTTCCGCTAGAGCGGCATGACAAGAATATAGTCCTGCCTACCCATCCAAAATATACAATACAGGACTGATTCTACTTGTACTAATAATATGTAATACATATGAATTCAGGCCATAAACATAACAAGTAAAATTAATCTATTTTCCGGCCCGAACAAATAAGGACGGACATGAATTCAATATCCATGCGCCGAATCAATATCAAGAACGATCACTCCTATAATCAAAAGTGTAAATCAATCATGAATTATCTAGCTTTACCATAGAAAGCATTTTCATACACAAATGAATGAATGTATATATATTTTCCATATTAAATAGCCATATCGTATTTTTGTAATATGTGCGTCCAAATATGCACGCAACAGCTGCCTCTTCTGCCTGTCTTGCAAGGTCATCGAGAAATGTCCTTTTGTTAGCACGGGTTTGACGTTTTACTTCCTTGTCCAGATGACTGTACTGTTAACTATATATTGCCTTTAACCTGGGAGACTTAGCTTCTGTTTTCTTTCTTTTCATTTTCTTTCTCTTCGCTATGGTGTTTAGTGTTTCTGGTGTTATCTAGTCTTGGCTCTTTCTTTCCTGGAATCCCAAGCATGACTTGCTGCTTTCTTTGTATATTGTTGAGATGGTGTTGAATTTCTGGTCGACATCGTCGGTCTCTGTTCTTTCCTGGCTTTTGGTAATCAGATATTGTCTCTTTACGTCAACCACGAACGCTTTTCTGGTGAGGGGGTCCTTAAGTTTCGTGATGTTGTATCTTTTCTGTTTGGCTACAGCTGGTCCAGCAGCTCTGAGTTTCACCTTCAGTCTTGCTACTACTAGGTGATGATCACTTCCCACATCTGCGCCTCTTCTTACTTTCACGTCTTGTAGTGCATGTCTCCATCTGCCATTGATCATTATGTGATCTATATGGTTCTTGCCTCGTCCGTTTGGTGATTCCCATGTTAACTTGTGCACTTCTTTGTGTTGAAAAAGTGTTCCTCCAATGACCAGGTTGTTAATACTGCAGAAGCTTATTAATTTGTCCCCATTCTCATTTACTGTTCCACTGCCACATTTCCCCATTACTCTTTCGTTATAATGATTGTGTGTTCCAACTTTCGCATTTAGGTCTCCCATTACTATAATAGGATCGTACCTGGGTACAGTTTCCATTTCCTTTTGTACCTGTTGATAGAACTCATCCTTGATCTCTTCATCGCTGTCGTTTGTTGGTGCATAACATTGTACAATTATGGTGTTGGTGAATCTCCCTCTCAGTCTTGCTCTTATTCGTCTGTTGTTACTGGGTTTCCATTCCAGTAAAGACCTGTCCCTTCCTTTCTTCAGGATAATGGCTACACATTCGTTGTGCTGACCATCCTCTCTACTAGAATAAAGTACTGTTTCCCCTGTAGCTGTTTTTATTCTCCCTATCCCTGTCCATCTGCTCTCGCTTATTCCCTGGATATGTAGTTTGTAATTACTCATCTCTGCTGTGATCTGTCTCAGCTTTCCTGCCTCATTCATGGTTCTGACATTCCAAAAACCAATTCTGGTTTCGTGTTTTGCGGTCTGGGCATCCGTTTTCATGCTAGTGGCTTTCTTTCGGCTTCCACCACTGTCAGCCATACGAGCCTGAGACTCCGGATGTCCGTCCCACATCAAAGTTTTTTTCATTTATTGCCGTTTCCGTAACATGTGCGTTTTTTACATAGACAGGGGTGTCGACTCTGTGCTAAAACCCCCAACCTGGAGGACCAGGGTACCAGCTTTTGTCTGATCCCTACCTACGCAGACCAGTCCAGCTTGGTTGAACCTACCAGGAGTAAAACTCCCACTGGCATAGCTCTGGGGATTGTCAGGGTACACAAGCTGCCATACCGCTACAAGGTATAGGTACCATTGAGGGCAGGATTCTAACATATTGATGACTATTCTCGGCTGAACGAACGACAGTCCATCTTTTTTCCAATAGTCATTTTCCTCTTTTAAGACATGGTCTTCACATTTACACCAATAATCTTTGTCTATCTGTGAGTGGGCCGCATATGTTAGTTCTTTCATACTGCATAGTTTGAAAGTTTTATTTTCAGCTGCCACCTGTCCTTTAACTTTTGCCCAAACGAGTTCAATTGGGTTTAAATGTGAATGATAAGGTAGCAGTCTCAAACACATATGACCATGCTGTTGAATCAACTTGTCTATATGGAATATCTGGGTCTTTTGTGATTTCTTAACAAGGGACAATAATTCTGGTTTCAGAAACCCCTCGTTAAATGGAATGTCTTCTTTTCTGAGCCAAATCTTTATAGCATCTTTTGTACTCGAAGATGTCGGGATTTTGTCTTCTTCTGCCACAGCGTTGTGGTATAATGCGTTGTCCATTATCAGACAGGATGGTATGTCTAGGGACGGAAGAAGAGTATTTTCAATCCACTCTCTAAATATGTTACCGTTCATCTCGGTATGATAGTCCCGGTTGTCCGTATAATTGGAAGTGAAAATAAGTTCAGCATTTTTCACTAGCCCAATATGTCTGCTTCCTGCATGTGCCATTATCAGACGTTATCCTTTTCCACTGGGCACACATCTTTTAATCATTCCATCTGATAACTGCCATTCCTTTTCACTTGTGTGGTGAGCATTGATCCAAGTTTCATCCACATACACAATATCATAATCTTGATTACGCATTTCCCGTACTTCACGTAAATATTTACGTCTCTTAGATACTAAGTGCGGCTTCTCGAAGATGACGTTTCTTCCACTAGCGTACTTCCTAAACGTAAAGCCAATGCTTCTAACAGTTCTCCATAATGTTGATTTCGACACATCAATGTCATTGTGTGTTCTCAGCCGAATTTTCAGTTTTCTTAGTGTCACAGTTTCTTTTGAATTGAACATTCTACAAATCTCTCTTCTAATCACATCCCTGTCAAAACTATCTACTACTTCCTTTTTTCCTTGCGGCCTGGTATTGATTGAACTGAAATTTCCATTAGGTTTGAGTAATTGATGAAATGAGCGTTTTCTTAAACCCAAAGCGTGAATAGTTCTCTTTTCAGGATTTGAGAGACTCCGATACAGTTTACCACGCTTAGCTTTTATGCAGAAATGTGTATACATCTTCACTGCCATTGTATGCAGTGTAAGGAACTTGACTTTCATACCAATTGCATTACAGACAAAGAATACCGCAAGATACGCCTATGCACTGAAATACACAGTCAGTAGAACGGTAACTGAACACACCGGAAGGATCAATGTAATGTTCAAAACAGTGCGGCAGTGAACGAACGAACGAACGAACTTTATTTTCAAAGGGTTTAGAATTTGGCACGCAGGCCCATCTAACATTCTGCCCTTCCTTTCTCTCATCTTCCATACTGAATCCATTTATTCTCACATGTATCCTAAATATTACTTAAATAATAAAATAACAAAATAAAATAAAATCCCAACATTGTAACAGTACAATAACATGTACACAGATTTACAGTACATTATCATAATTAATATTAAACTGGACAAAATTATCTTTAAAACCTACATATGATGCTGAAACACGGGAAAAATCACGTGAAATACGTTCAAGAAGTTAAATCGAAATAGCTCACAAATATGAAGGGGTAAGCCCTGTCAATACACGGTTGGACTACGAGGTGGTCGATTTTCTATACTTTAAATAAAGAAAATGTAAAACCATAAGTTTGTTAACGAGGAAAAAAATTTCTTCCTCGGGACATAGCGACCATTAGGTCATATGCAAAGTTGCAATAATTACGATCAAGTGGTTGCAGAGATATTGAATATTAAACAGCGGCAAACATTGTGAAACGCACTATAGTTAACCTTTTTAAGGACGTGTCCTTTTCATTTCTGCCGTCGAACCAGTAATAATAGCTGTTGAAATAACAGTGACACACTTGCAAAAATAAATAAATACACACATGGAATACGCAACAATGCTAGCATAAACCACGCCGTGACGACTTCAGAGAACCAGCTCATTGTCCGTTACTCTTTTGTCCGCTTACAAGAATGCTAGCAAAGAAAAAAAAATTTAAAAAAACACGACTGAGATAACAGTCTAGCGGTCAAAATGTAATAGCAATTAGCAAAAAACACTCTAAATAAAAGCGAAAGATCACACATCTGGTCAGATTGGACTGACATCTGAAATAAAGTAAAAAAAAGACAACCAATTGATACTGTAAGCAGCAGCTGAATCCGTCACTACAGCGACAAAGAAAATTACAAACACAACTGGACTGTAGAACTACAACATCGTGAAGATGAAGTAATAAATGCTAGAAACACTGGAGCGAGGGAAGAAACAATGGAAAACACTCACTGACACGTGTCACGTACGATATTATTTTTTTTTTAGTCTCTGCCCGTTATCATTGACTACCTAGGGGAGGTAGCTTGTTTACATTCCAAGGGAAACAACTAAATTAAAAAAAGAATATCAAACTAAATAAAAATTGTTCATACTTTTTAACTTGTATACATTTATTTTAAATAATTGCATTAGTAATATCACTTTGTTTTAGGTACTACATATGTTATATTTTCATTTTAATATTCTTTTTTTTTCAATGCACATTGTCAAAAACTTTAAAATATTTTCAACTTGATGCGCATTTTAAAGTTCTGAACACTTATATGTTCTGCCACTTTCAATGATACTGAAATTATATATCCTATTATCCGTTGTAAATGTGCACAACAAAATGTTTCATCAGCACTAACTAGTGCTCTTCATTAATCAGAAAATTTCCTGTAATAGTTTACGGTCGAGGGTTATCTCTTAACGAAGAGTTTGGACTTGCTTAAACTAAATAAAGAAAAACCGAATACTGCGATGTGACCGTGTTCCAGTGGCTAGCATTCTTGCTACCCGTGGCAAGGTGATCGGTATAAAAATCTTAAACCAAAAAGACGTCATCATTTTTACTTCTTATTATTTGGTTCGGTGTTTATAACGTTTCAAAGCAGGGCATCTATTTCAAATATTAACCATGTGTCTTGATCAGTCGGTTATATTAGTAGGCTATTTGTAATGTGTGATATATTTCCTGATTATGTAAGAGTTATATAATGTATGATATATTTCCTGATTATGTAAGAGTTATATAATGTCTGATATATTTCATGATTATTAAGAGTTATGTAATGTGTGATTGTCGCGAGAGATTCCTTAATTATGAAGAATAAGACAACCAGGTGTATCAGGTGATACTAGGATAGTTGCCAGAGAAAAGTCTGGTCTTAAAAGAAATACCCCATTCTCAGAAAAGAGCAATGGTGTATAGAGTTCATAGGTATAAAGTCAGGCTGTAAAGAATTTCTGGCCGAGATAGTAATATTCAGTACCAGACTTCTATGGTGCCCCTCTCAGAATTATACCTATGGGCTGTTATAGTATCTAGGGGATTTAATTAAATTCCAAGTAATTCAAAGCTGACATAAAGTAATAAAAACAGTGAACTACAATTTCTTAATTTTATTTATGTACAGTCATCTGTTTAGTTTTGTTTGTGTAAACACAAACCCTAAAAATAAAAATACACTGATGATGTTGCATGTATCTACACCAAATAAAAGTCAATCACTAAAAATAAAGTCTTTTCCTAGTTGTTAAGGCTCCCTTGTTATGAAAAGTCTTAGTGCAACTAATCCTCTAGAACCAATGTTAATGATGGTACTTGAATTTATCTTCAAAGTATTTCTTTGTTATGTAGCTTTTGAAAATGTCACACTGACTACAATGTTACTGAGATCACTTGAATTTATTTTCAAAGTATTTCTATGTTATGTAGCTTTTGAGAATGTCACACTGACTAAAGTCTATGTTGCTTCCAGACTAATTTAATCATCACTGTTTTCATCACTACTACTATAACCGGGTGTGGTACGCCAATGCTCTGCGAGTCAGTCTTGTCTAATTTGACTTAACTTCTTCGCTTCCGCCTTTTATTTGGAAGCAGGAATATAAGATGGAGAAACCCAACACTGAGGGTCCCCACTCTTCCAACTGATGTAGGTACGGGGTGCTTGTTTCAAATCATCCACCGCTAGGTACAACACCAATGTTCTTCTCTGCTAACAAGATGAGTGACAGGATACCTCTGACCTGAAATGTAATAGGTCTTACATAGCATCTGGCTCTAAAATCCTCCTACCCAGATTGTAGATTAGTGAGGCAGTTCAGAATAAGTGATGATAACACAGGAAAGGTAGACTCAGTCAGTGACAAATAGGTTTATGCAATAATATAAAACAACATTACAACACACAGGAAAGGTAGACTCAGTCAGTGACAAATAGGTTTATGCAATAATATAACAACATTACAACACATACTTTCATATATGTCCATAACTGACCTCACTAAAACTGCATAGGCCTTATGGTGAGTGTTGAGTGTCTAAATAAGTTTTATGCAATAATATAACACAGCATTACAACACACACACTTTCCCAATATGTCCAGGATTGACATCATTAACTGCATAGGCCTTATGGCGAGTGTT
The DNA here is from genome assembly GCA_024509875.1 of Oreohelix idahoensis. Taxonomy (NCBI): domain Eukaryota; kingdom Metazoa; phylum Mollusca; class Gastropoda; order Stylommatophora; family Oreohelicidae; genus Oreohelix; species Oreohelix idahoensis. Next base: position 85,539 of record JAMPIV010002859.1, read on the forward strand.
GAGTGTATAGGCCTACTCAAACAATACATTAAATTTACAATCTTTCCTCTTTTACTATTTCCTGATAGTATTGTCTAGTCCAGCAATCAGAAAAGGCTTTAAAAGCTTCTAAAACTAACAACCTTCATTCCGTCCGGCCTTCGTTTAAATGTCGAACATAATTTATACAGCATAAAAGTAGCTTTCCTTCTATGAATCACACAATGAGATTTTACACACACAATCACTTCCCTTAAACACTAGTAATTAATATTATACATATTATGACTTAATTCTCTTACCCACAATCTCAGATTCAACAGGCTTTTAATAAACCCATGCAGTCTGCTTCACTGGCAAATGGCGAAGGAGCTGGGGTAGAATCTGATTCTGTCCTCTGACGAATTTGGTTCTGGCGGTTCAAGAGAAATCTCCCAGATTTGTTTCCCTTTTTATTACAGGTAGCGGACAAACGGAAGACAAGCGATTCTATTGGCTGGCTGGGTCAGTTTATGTTTACCAAAATTTCAGTAAAACAACCACTTTCTGCCCGATCTGTCGATCTGACAAAACTCCGATAATTTATTCTTCCGGTGTTTCCCAACCGATTCCTTCCATCCAGGTCTTGTTTAAACCGGCCAATTGGGCGCTACCATTTAAACAAGCTAACCTTTTTCTGCCTCCCTTGTAGTGTTTGCAATCACAGTTGAACCCGGGGAAACCAGCCTTCGCTCCAAGTTATTACTGCATGTAATCACTCATAACTCCTGTGTCCATGCTTCTACAACTTAAATCCATGTATCTAATGAAAGTTTAAGATTCCTGGTATTTTACTGTGCTCACTGTTCCGAAGGACATACCCTATCCTTTGACCTGAAGTCACAAGTACACATTCACGTTTACACAGATTCCCTCTAGCAATCCTGCAGCCTACGGTTCCTGAGACCGGGTTTCAGCTCGTGCAGCGATTGGTCAAAAACATTTGTTGACATATTTTGATATAGGTAGGCAAGGTAGGCTCTCGTTAATTGCCCTTAGATATTGGTTCAGGACTACGCTACAGATAGCCCCCCAATTTTTAAGCGAGAGATTTCTGTCGAGCTTCAATCTGAGACCAATAACGAGGCAATCATCCAGCAGGAATCTATTCTTCCCTCTTTCCCTCCTGGTTCTGATCAGATGGGTGCCTACTCAGAAAGTCTGCCCCTACATTCTGAGATCCAGGGATATACTCAATCGTAAAGGAATATGGCTGAATTAAAAGGGACCACCTCAACAATTTTGCGTTACAATGACGAGTTTGTGCGAGAAAAACCAGTGGCTGGTGATCACATTGAACCACGAAATGTCTACCATAAAGATAAGTTTGAAACTTTTTTATGGCCCAGACCAACGCCAAACATTCTCTCTCAACAGTTGAGTAGTTCCTCTCAGCCTTATTTAATTTGCGGCTGGCATAAACAACTGGGAATAACTCTCCAGGCTGTGCCTGAGATCCTTGTAGTAAAGTGGCACCTATCCCAATATTGCTCGCATCAGTCCTAACCACAAATTCCTGATTGATGTCTGGCAGTCTCAGAATAGGCCTACTGGTGAGTTTTTTCTTTTAGCTCGGCATATGCCTTCTCACATCCCGCTGTCCACTCAACTCTGTCTGGTTTGCCTTTCTTGGTTAAATCAGTCAATGGAGCACTCAAAGTGTTAAAATCACGGATATACTTTTGATAAAATCCGCATAAGGATACAAAAGATCTCACATCCTTCTTTGTTTGCGGTCTTGGTGCTTTTTGCAACTTTTCTAAATTCTTGGGGTCGGGTGTCATGTTTCCTTGATACACTGTATGACCCAAAAATTCCAGTTCCTGGCAACCAATACAACATTTTGTGGGGCGAGCGGTCAATCCTGCCTCTCTGAGTCTGTCCAACAACCTTTCCAGAGATGATATGTGTTCCTCAAATGTCTCTGTTGCTATGAGGATATCATCCATAAAATTGAGGATAGCCGAGTTTTGTAAGGGATCTAGTAACTTCCTCATCATCCTGGAGAACACACTCGGAGCGTTTTTCAAACCAAACGGCAATACATTAAATTGATAATGCCCCTCCGAAGTGCTAAAGGCCAGTAACGGTCTGATTTCAGGCTTGACAGGAATCTGATAATACCCCTTACTCAGATCCACTTTGGAGAAATACTTTGCCTTATTCAATCTTGCGAACAGTTGATTTGTGTCAGGTAATGGATCTGCTTGTGACTCTGTTATGGCATTCAGTTTTCTGTAGTCAATGCAGAGTCGATGTTCGCCGGTTGCTTTCCTCAGCAAAACTACACTAGCGCTGTAAGGCGATTCTGATTCTGAAATGATGTTTTCCTTCAACAAGTATTCTACTTCTTCTTTCAATGTCTGTGCCTTGGCGAAGGGTATAGGATAAGTTTTCATGCAGATCGGGGTTGGGTCTAAAATTTTCATGCCATATTCTAGTAAGTATGTGCGTCCCGGTTTATCCGTTAGCACGTCTGCATGGGTTTCTAGCACTTTCCTAACTTGCTCCCTCTGTCCTTTCGTCAGGTGAGTACTAATTTTCGCCTGCTCGAACGTTTCACAAGGCCTCAAAGGATACTCGTATGAGGTGAGAGGTTCGCTCTTCATTTCCGTAGCAATGGCCAGTGTCATAAGATGGGCACTTTCAGATGCAGCTCGATCATAATACTTCTTGAGTAAGTTAATATAATAGACTTTCTCTTTACCCTTCTTGTCTATTTTATTGTTGGTTCTAGACAGTTTCTCTAGAACAGTATATGGGCCCTGCCATCCTATTTGCAGTTTGTTGTTACTGCTAGGTAAGAGAAGAAGCACCTTCTCTCCAACAGCAAGTTCTCTATCCTTAGCCCTCTTGTTGAAGTAAGCAGCATGTTTCCTTCTGGCTTTACGAAGATTTTCATTGGCTAACTTCCAGCCAGTTTTAAGACGAGATGTCAACTCGTTCACATACTGATATGATGAGGTTACAGTCTCTTCTGCTTTCTCATCAGTCCATGTCCGCAGCAATGCTTCCAGTGGACCTTTTATGGGCCGGCCAAATAACAACGTTGCCGGAGCCATTCCTGTTGAACTGTGTGGGACTTCCCGGTATGCAAACAAGGCAGCCGGTAAGTAGAGATCCCAAGTATCCGGTGTTTCATGTGCCAGTTTTCTCAGGATAGAAATGAGCGTGTCGTTGAACCGCTCCACCTGACCGTTCCCTTGTGCGTGATAGGGAGAACAATGAAAATGCCTGGCTTGAAAGATCCTGAATACTTCCTCAGTTAGCTTCCCCTTGAACTGAGAACCATTGTCAGTCAAGATTTTGTGGGGGAAACCTAACCTCGTGAATATCGCAAGAAGTGCCTCTACCACATGTTTAGAGTCTATTGAAGACATGGCTACTGCCTCTCCCCACATAGAACATGTGTCTACTAGAGTTAGAATGTAACTATTCCTCCTCTTGGTCCTAGTGAGAGGTCCCACAATATCCACAGCAACTCTTTCAAAAGGAGTCCCCATGATCGGCATTTCTCCGAGAGTTGCAGGTGCCGTCCAATGCTTTGGAGCTACACGTTGGAATTCTGGACAGGATTTAACATTTCTTTTTATATCTTCCGTAATCCCTGGCCAGAAATAGTGACAGGCTATCCGTTGTCCAGTGGCACCAATTCCCATGTGTTCACTAAATGGTATAGCGTGTCCTAGCTCCATAACCTTTGCTCTATACAATGATGGTACCACTAGCTGTCCATGCCCATTTGGATCGGTTCCAGCCTTTCTATACAGTAATCCATTCTTCGTGTAAAACTCACCTTTGGTTGGGGGGGGGGGGTTATGGGCTTTTGGCAACTTGCCAAAACAAGGCTTGAGTGAACTATCTTCAGCCTGAGCCTTTTTCATCTCCTCCGGATGAGTGTTTATTGGACTATCCTCCTCTTTCCTGAAGCTTGACCTGGTCTGTACTGCTGCCATGACTACAGGTTTTTCTGGATCTCCTAAGAACACATATCTGCAACCCAGTATCAGCGGGTAGATAGGTTCATCAATTACTGCTGCGCGTATCACTCCTTCCACATAACGAGATACCACATTGATCCTTGCTATGGGAAGTGTCATGGTTGCAATCTCCTTTGTTGCCCCTTGAATCTCATCTGTTTCTGTGGTATATTGATCAGGGTGCACTAGAGTAGAACTCACGACCGAGTCGAAGTCCAAACCTGTGTCATATAAACATATCACACTAGTGCCATTCACGGTCACCAGTTCTTTTACAGGTGGGTGGTGGAGGCCATTCTGACTCACTGTCAGTTCCTGACTATCCCTACTCCCTGTTTTCAAACATGCAGCATGATGAGGAGTGTTTTTCTTCCTACAGTCCAACGTGTTGTAGTTATTCATTTTGCAAATTTTGCACCTTTTTCTTCCTTTTTGTAAGGTTTCCTATCCTGAAATTGTGGGTCCCTATCCTTATTATCATATCTTGGCCTGTATTTGGTTGCATGGTCCTTTTGATCAAACTTATTATGAGTTTGGGGTTGCTTAACTCCCTCCTGTTTCCTTTTACTCCCTTGAGTCAGGGATTGAGCCAGTGGTGGCTCTCTGCATATGTGATTATGTCAGCCAACCTGTCTCTTTTGTTCTCAATTAGGAACTTCTTAGTTTCTGGGGTTATGGAATCCAACAGTTGTTCAATCAACATCATTTCCTTTAGCCCCTCGAAATCTGTGGTGAAGTTTCCTAACTTACACCACCTCAGTAGGTAAGGTTCTAATCTTTCTGAGAACTGCTAATACGTCTCTCCTGGTTGAAGCTTTGCCATTCTGAAGCGCCGTCTATATGCTTCAGCATTTTGTTCATATCGAACAAGCAATGCCTGCTTCAGGGTTTCGTAATCTTCCTGATCCTTTTTTGGCAATTTCAAAAAGACATCGTACGCAATTCCCCACAAACCTAGCGATAACTTCAGACTCCACTTTTCCTTTTCTAGACCATAAGTAGTCATTAATCTCTCATATCTGTCTAGATAAGCCTCGATTGCGTCAACTTTGTCCACAAATGGATCCAGATGAAAATTCATGGCTCCATTTGAGGTGCTCTGGCTGGAGCTGTTGTCCAAATGAGGTGAACTACTACCATTGTGGTTGGCAGTTGCCTGAAAATCAAGCTCCTTTAATCTTAGCTCATGGTCTCTCTCTCTGCTTGAACCCTTCTTTCCTCAGCCTCTCTCTCTGCTTGAACCCTTTCTTCATCAGCCTCTCTCTCTGCTTGAACCCTTCTTTCATCAGCCTCTCTCTCTGCTTGAACCCTTCTTTCCTCAGCCTCCAATTGCAGTTTCTTATGCTCTTTCTCAGCTTCCGCTTGCCGTGCTAACTGCTTATCTTCCCTTTCTGTGAATTTATCGCATTCAGTCGTAACATACTGGATCAGAAGATCACCAGTCATCCCAAGCTCTTTCCCCACTTGCAGTGTTGCTGACCTGAACTTTACTAAATCTGCCATGGCAATGTTGTAATTTAGTTGCAACCAATACAAAGTAAAAAAAATTTATGCCAATATAATTAGTCACTTAATCAAATTAATTTCTTAATTAATTAATTAATGACTGATTTCGCGTCACATGTACCACACCTTAATTTGTACTCAATGGTACTCAAAAATCTATTTCTTAACCTGCCCTACCAAAAATTTACTATCAAAAAATTCCCACTTGACATCACTAAAAGGTAACAGCAGGCTCAAAATATACAGGGACAATCCCAGACGAGCGTCCCAGTGTCGCGAGAGGTTCCTTAATTATGAAAAATAAGACAACCAGGTGTATCAAGTGATACTAGGATAGTTGCCAGAGAAGAGTCTGGTCTTAAAAGAAATACCCCATTCTCAGAAAAGAGCAATGGTGTATAGAGTTCATAGGTATAAAGTCAGGCTGTAAAGAATTTCTGGCCGAGATAGTAATATTCAGTACCAGACTTCTATGGTGCCCCTCTCAGAATTATACCTATGGGCTGTTATAGTATCTAGGGGATTTAATTAAATTCCAAGTAATTCAAAGCTGACATAAAGTAATAAAAACAATGAACTACAATTTCTTAATTTTATTTATGTACAGTCATCTGTTTAGTTTTGTTTGTGTAAACACAAACCCTAAAAATAAAAACACACTGATGATGTTGCATGTATCTACACCAAATAAAAGTCAATCACTAAAAATAAAGTCTTTTCCTAGTTGTTAAGGCTCCCTTGTTATGAAAAGTCTTAGTGCAACTAATCCTCTAGAACCAATGTTAATGATGGTACTTGAATTTATCTTCAAAGTATTTCTTTGTTATGTAGCTTTTGAAAATGTCACACTGACTACAATGTTACTGAGATCACTTGAATTTATTTTCAAAGTATTTCTATGTTATATAGCTTTTGAGAATGTCACACTGACTAAAGTCTATGTTGCTTCCAGACTAATTTAATCATCACTGTTTTCATCACTACTACTGTAACCGGGTGTGGTACGCCAATGCTCTGCGAGTCAGTCTTGTCAAATTTGACTTATCTTCTTCGCTTCCGCCTTTTATTTGGAAGCAGGAATATAAGATGGAGAAACCCAACACTGAGGGTCCCCACTCTTCCAACTGATGTAGGTACGGGGTGCTTGTTTCAAATCATCGACCGCTAGGTACAACACCAATGTTCTTCTCTGCTAACAAGATGAGTGACAGGATACCTCTGACCTGAAATGTAATAGGTCTTACATAGCATCTGGCTCTAAAATCCTCCTACCCAGATTGTAGATTAGTGAGGCAGTTCAGAATAAGTGATGATAACACAGGAAAGGAAGACTCAGTCAGTGACAAATAGGTTTATGCAATAATATAAAACAACATTACAACACACAGGAAAGGTAGACTCAGTCAGTGACAAATAGGTTTATGCAATAATATAACAACATTACAACACATACTTTCCTAATATGTCCATAACTGACCTCACTAAAACTGCATAGGCCTTATGGTGAGTGTTGAGTGTCTAAATAAGTTTTATGCAATAATATAACACAGCATTACAACACACACACTTTCCCAATATGTCCAGGATTGACATCATTAACTGCATAGGCCTTATGGCGAGTGTTGAGTGTATAGGCCTACTCAAACAATACATTAAATTTACAATCTTTCCTCTTTTACTATTTCCTGATAGTATTGTCTAGTCCAGCAATCAGAAAAGGCTTTAAAAGCTTCTAAAACTAACAACCTTCATTCCGTCCGGCCTTCGTTTAAATGTCGAACATAATTTATACAGCACAAAGCAGCTTTCCTTCTATGAATCACACAATGAGATTTTACACACACAATCACTTCCCTTAAACACTAGTAATTAATATTATACATATTATGACTTAATTCTCTTACCCACAATCTCAGATTCAACAGGCTTTTAATAAACCCATGCAGTCTGCTTCACTGGCAAATGGCGAAGGAGCTGGGGTAGAATCTGATTCTGTCCTCTGACGAATTTGGTTCTGGCGGTTCAAGAGAAATCTCCCAGATTTGTTTCCCTTTTTATTACAGGTAGCGGACAAACGGAAGACAAGCGATTCTATTGGCTGGCTGGGTCAGTTTATGTTTACCAAAATTTCAGTAAAACAACCACTTTCTGCCCGATCTGTCGATCTGACAAAACTCCGATAATTTATTCTTCCGGTGTTTCCCAACCGATTCCTTCCATCCAGGTCTTGTTTAAACCGGCCAATTGGGCGCTACCATTTAAACAACCTAACCTTTTTCTGCCTCCCTTGTAGTGTTTGCAATCACAGTTGAACCCGGGGAAACCAGCTTTCGCTCCAAGTTATTACTGCATGTAATCACTCATAACTCCTGTGTCCATGCTTCTACAACTTAAATCCATGTATCTAATGAAAGTTTAAGATTTCTGGTATTTTACTGTGCTCACTGTTCCGAAGGACATACCCTATCCTTTGACCTGAAGTCACAAGTACACATTCACGTTTACACAGATTCCCTCTAGCAATCCTGCAGCCTACGGTTCCTGAGACCGGGTTTCAGCTCGTGCAGCGATTGGTCAAAAACATTTGTTGACATATTTTGATATAGGTAGGCAAGGTAGGCTCTCGTTAATTGCCCTTAGATATTGGTTCAGGACTACGCTACAGTGATATATGTCCTGATTATGTAAGAGTTATGTAATGTGTGATATATTTTCTGATTATGTAAGAGTTATGTAATGTGTGATTTATTTTCTGATTATGTAAGAGTTATGTAGTGTGTGATATATTTTCTGATTATGTAAGAGTTATGTAATGTGTGATATATTTCCTGATTATGTAAGAGTTATGTAATGTGTGATATATTTCCTGATTATGTAAGTGTTATGTATTCTTTTATTTTCCTAAAGCACCCTAGGGACCATGTATGCACAACTACAGCTGGTCACTTTACAGACAGCCTACATTAAAGCAGTCATGTGATCTTCCAGCCTACATTAAAGCAGTCATGTGATCTTCCAGTGGTGGTTTCTGTACCAATTAAATAAACATGATGTAGTTGCCAGCCACATGTATGTATTGTTCTGTATTATTCCTCCAGATTATGACTTTTCACTTTGATTGGTGTTATTGTTGATGTTATTGTGCTTTTCAGTAAGTGACTCCATTCGTCGTTTCTGGTATGGTGTTGTCTGTTAGAGAAAGATGTAACGATGTCAATACTAGACGTGTACGCGTGTTAGCAATCTCATAGGTCCTCAGATATCTCGTCTATTTGAGAAAGGTGTATTTATGTCAATACTAGACGTGTAATCGTGTTAACTATCTTATGGGTCCTCAGATATCTCGTCTATTAGAGAAAGGTGTATTTATGTCAATACTAGATGTGTACTCGTGTTAACCCTCTCATGGGTCCTCAAATATCTCGTCTATTAGAGAAAAGTGTATTTATGTCACTACTAGACGTGGTCAAGGACTATAATATTAACCATTGTGTTACTGAGGATGTCATAGAATGTTGGAATCACAAAATATATCGAGGTAATTGATAAAAAATGTATATATGTACGCCAAGGATGTTTTGAGCACAGTCTATATCGTTGGCACGATCGTACGCCATTTTCAAAGTTGAATATTTGGAAGCTTCATTGGTTCAGGTACCTTAGACAGCAAGCCATACATATCATGCTGCCTACATTTATTGAACTTGTACATATATTTTCATATATTGTAACGGTATTGTTTCCCCTGCTTTGCAGCAGTGGTCGAACAATGGCCAAAACTCAAGAGTTTCTAATATGGGCTTCAAAGGTATCTACTTTCGCACAAGATTACTCTTGGCAGATATGTAGATAGAAGGGTATTGACACTTCTATTACAAAGTAGTCTTCACAAAATATTCAAATAAGCGAAAACAATGCTGCATTTGGCTGAGCACGTTAATTCTAGAATCTGCCGACTCTTTTGTGAAGGAATTAAGCACTTACTAATTTCAGCTCGTTCAAGCCCCCACCCCTGATTTACTCAGTGAAATTCTTACTATTCTGATAAAAATCTGTTTAGAGTGTGCATAGTAATTTGACTGAGACAAACATGCAGTAACTATAAAATGATTAAATCGAAGTTAAATTTGTAACATTTGTAGCGAAAGGTTTTCCTATTATGATGATAGTGGTAGAGCAGAAGTAGAATCTCTCTCCAGAAAGTATGAAGTTCCAGCGCCCGAGAAGTACACTGGTATCACAAGTGAGTTACAGCTGTGAATACTCTGAGCTGGACAATAGATTTAGGCTTCAGAAGTATAAGTTGCTACTTTCGCTATCGTAACCCTATGTGATAATATAATTAAATTTGAAAAGGTAACTCCAAATTTTAACAGTTAAAAATTTAACAAGTCAAATGAGTACAATTATCCAATTTATTATGTACATCTATATATTCTTGTAATGATAAATGGGTGTTGGAAGATGGTAAAATGTATGATTATTTACAGTTACAAATTAAAATAACAAATAGAAAAAATCTTAGATTTTTCTTCCACTGAATTTACAACAAAAGGATTGTCACATTATCTCTTGCCATCTAGTTGTCATCATTAAACAGTCGTTTTAGAAACTGCTCACAGGATTTGTTGGATGGATACATATAAACTCATCTTATGTTATTAGCCACGTCTGCTCGAGGTTCCTCTGACACACTGGAGTACGGAAGACTTTCCTTCAGCCCGCCCTATAACTACGGGGGACTAAGGTGTTGAAATTTGGTTGACCTTTAGGCTTCAGTGAGCTGGATCAACTTCTTCAAGTCTTTAGTTTCTCGATCAGGAATGATCATAAACATTGATCATAAAAACCTGGAACAAAAGGTAATAGGTGGCCATTGTTCCAACAATCTCACCACCCACTGCTGTTCATGAGGCGACCATGTCTTCAGTGTTTGTATATAAATGAATGAATCATGGTAGTATGTTACAGAGATAGCATGATAAGATAATGTATACTGTGCAGAATTAACAAAATACATGAATAAATCACATGTTATGATACATGGGTATGATATAACCTTTGCCTTCCACTTATGGATGTCAAGTCACTTATGTACTTGCTGGTATGTCGTAAGCTTCCAGGCAAGAACTAGCCATGATATATGTGGCTAACCAATTAATGGTTATGCTTCCTGACAATGCCGGTGAAGGTTATCTCTGGTTAGCGTCATTCCCTTTTTTATTATATCTGCTACAATCAATCAGAAATAAAATCTGAAATAAAATGATATTAGTAATACCTATATTTTTAATAAACTTACATACCCTCTTAGGGTTAATGAGCTCACGGTGAGACTGTATTGGCTTAATTTAATCTGCCCTGCATGCAGCGTGAAAATAGAACTTTTCTTGCAGATGCTGTCTTCCAGTTTCTCACTCTGGCTTCTGGATTTGGTGTGTGTGATTTCAACGCGCCACTCTGTCCTTATATTTCAGTCTCTCGCCCGTACGAGAAAGCACCTCTAAAAGTCCCAAAAGATTTTAGTTTCATCTCCTGATTTGAGGCGATTTGAAGCAATATTTGTTTTTCCTGTACTTGTTTTTCTCCTCTGTTCACTACACACTTATATTCTTCCGTCCTTCCTATGTATCATTCCCTTTCCCCATATGAGGTTTTCATTCCATATAAGTTTTATCCAAATCCGTTGAGGCTTGTTAGTGTAGTAAATTTTTAAAGATTATTAGCTAACTTTTAGCCGATGTGATTAAGGTGAAAAATATTAATTATCTTTAAAACTATTTATATTTGAATAATATCCTTTTGGATATAATTCCTAGTCTATCTCCTTTGTTGAGTTATATTTATTTAATATTATTCCAACCGGGCGTTCTCCGGTAGTTAATAATTTAATTTTCAGTAAATGCATACTTTTAAAGTCCGCCATTCATTCCTATTAGCTATTTCCTCATTCTTTAGTAATATTGTCTGGCTTCAACCGTAATTTACATTTCCCGTCCTTAAACTTCAAAGAAAGACCCGCCGAGCCGACCTTGCACTGTGTGCGTGGGTGTCGCGTGGGCGTGTGTCGCGCTACAACCAAGCAAGTGTTAACAAATCTCGCTACAACATTAAACAAAACAAAATTTAATAATCACTTTAGGTTTTAACAGTTTGAAAATAATTTGAATAGTTTAGAATCAAGAAAAGTTATCATCACGGTCGTTATATATTGTGAAATGTTACAAGGAGTTCAAGTGGCAGCATATATTTAAACTTAGCTGCCAATGACCGTTCTGCTCCTTCTTAGGGGTTGTTCTTTTCACACCGCTCACGCTCGTCACTGGTCAAGGTTGTCGGGGGTAGCTCGTTTCCCAGAAATGTCAATGAGAGTCTACCAAGTGGGTCCTTCGTCTTAAAGCTTAGGCCACTGTTCCCTTCTTGTTCCAGAGATAGTACTTTTTGCTGGTACCATCAATAAGCCAATCTTGGCTCACATACGTTTTGCTCAGATGAATAAAAGGGACTTGAATCGGTCTCTTACACGCGTCTGGGGTGTCGTTAATTTAATATGTTCTTTCTCTGATTTTGCGTGTTTTCAGTTTCCACAGTCCTGGTTTCCTTGTTAATATGAATAGCGATTTCCTGGACTATTTTGTAAGTCCGTCCAGATTCTCCAATAAAAGGTCCAAGCTGATAAAAGGAAATTCTGAATTCTAGGTTTGACTTTAGCAAAGTCTGGTATCTTGGCAAGCGACCTTCACAGTGGAACAACACTCAAATGTGTCAGGTTATATTACCGGTCTCCCACGCCTCTGTTTGGTATGGAGTTAAATAAACTCTCCAATCATTTTCAAACAGGCGGGGCCGGGTGTGGTACTTTCAAAATATTCCACGTGAAATAAGTTGCGTAAAGCAAAAGGTCACGTATTCCTATATATGGCAATAAGACATGCGATGCCTTGCTAACAGACTCGGGAACATGTGGATAACCTCATAAGACAACGTGGGTCAAAAGTAACAAGTCATTACTTTATCAGAAAGTAATGTCTTATCGGTGTCTGTTCATAAGTTGTCTCCCCGTATTCCAAGCTTTGGTGATGCGCGCACCCATGTCTTATCAGCGATTACGCACTGCACTTGCCGATTTTACTGATAATCAAGAGTCTGATGTCGGCCACACCTGAGATAAGTCAACAATGTTTCTCGTTAATATTATCTCGGAAATTATGTGCTTCGCCCAGAAAAATTTGCTTAATTTCACCTACAGGGAGTGTCAACATTTTTGAACATCCAAACTGCCTGCTCCATAAAAGATAATGAAAATAAATTGTGGCTATTGAAAGCATGCAAATAAAATCGGTACAACAAATGCACCGATTACTGCCGGAGTGAAACAGAGATTAGGAAGAAGAAGGGGTCGCCCCAGTCCATTCCGTTACATTTATTTCATATAAGAACTTCCATATAAGGCATATACATAATCCTATGTGAGTTCCAATTAGAAACACTTTCAAAACACAGTTAGTCCTAGAATGGACACGTAAACAATGATCTAGTCGCTAGCTCAAACAAAGCGACGTTATATGCGAACTACGCTTAGTGACTACAAATAGGTGCCACACTTGTGATCATTACAATAATGTTCATTAAACTCACAACATGTGGCGTGCAAACGGCTTACGCCACTGTATATATATATATATATAAAGATAGGTACAAGAGAAACATGAGGACATCACCACAGTCTGGCATGAATGAAGGGGGCTATATATATATATAGCCCCCTTCATTCATGCCAGACTGTGATGATGTCCTCATGTTTTTCTTGTACCTATCTTTGAACTTCAGCTGCGGTTGCCCGACTGTTCTTTTGGCATTTGCCATTGTCCGTAGAAAATATCTTGGCAGGTTCGACCATCTTCCATGCAGCTGACATGGTGTAATTGTAAGCGAGAGTTCCGATTATCAACCTCACAAGGAAAAGATTACATTCCTATCTCATGCTGTTTACCGATGTATTTTAGCAGCCAGCGTGACAGTTTTCAGTGGAAATGCAGAAATAGTACACATGATCCCGGGGACATCGCGATATTAAATGCTGGCAGGAGAGGTCTATCCTGAAATTTTCCGAAATGAAAAAGACTTTTTCCCCGCAGTCGATCAATTCATCCACAGGGATCTACCGGTAGATTGGGATCGACTGGTTACCGACCTCTGACCTAATGTGTATTTTTAATTACTGTTCACAGACTTTGGTTTTCAATATTTATTTATTTCAATGTTTACCGTGCTGGATTTTTTTTAGTCTTGACTTCACAGACCTGAGAGTAAACTACGATAATTGTAATGTGCGAATATAAGTATTATGTGTGACAGTTTTTCTTGTCTACTTTTAGTATATCTATAGCCACAACCTTCGTCCTACTTCACCCTTTGTAACATAACCCTTCAGTTATCACGTGCCAGCCCTTCTGTTCTGTGCCAACTGTCCAGGTTATCTTCCTACCCACTGACATTTTCAAGTCTGATTCCTAACACTCTCCATGTGTTGGTTTTATTATACCTGGTTAATTCTTAGTAATTATACTGTTCAAAAAAAGAAACGCAACATTATTGCAGTGGTAATGGACACCAAATTTCAAACTTGTACCAAAATTTTATTTTACGGAATTAATGTTTCAATCTTGGCATGAAGAAACTTTCAGACTTTAACAATGAAATGATGTTCATTAAATTTGGTTTGGACTTTTATTCTTTGCGACTGAGGCCTCCGTTTCAGTAAGGTGTATGGCCTCCTCTGGCCTCTATCAGAGAACGACATCTCCTTGACATGGATCCGATTAGCCGTTGGATCTGTTGTTGTGGGATGTCTGCCCACTCTTCCCACAGTGCAAGAGACAACTGTCGGAGATTGGCTGGAGCCACGTCTCGCTGGCGGAGTCGTCTGTCGAGTTCATCCCATAAGTGTTCAATGGGGTTTATGTCTGATGACATGGCTGGCCACGGAATGGTCTGGACGTTGTTGTCCAGAACTGGGTGGTGAGTTGTGCCACATGAGGCCAAGCGTTATCCTGCTGAAAAATCGACCCTCGTGCAGCCAGAAGTGGAAGGACGTGAGGACGAAGAATTTCAGCGACGTATCTTTGGGCATTCAAGCGTCCTTCAATTTGCACCAGGTCACTTCTTCCCATGAAGTTGATCGCCACCCCCCCCCCCCAACATCAGTACACCTCCACCACCATGTGGAGGAGCCTCATCAACGCTGTTCTGGTCGTAGCGCTCAAGGACTATGCGGTAAACTCTTCTCCGTCTATCGTGTCGCTGGAGCACAACAAATGATTCATCACTAAACCAAACCCGTCTACAGTCATTCCCAACGGTTCATTGACGATGCTGGTTCGCCCACTGAAGTCGGTTCTGGCGATACCGGTCCGTAAGAACAGGACCTCTGTAGGGTCTTCTAGCCCAAAGACCAGAGTCGTGCAGCCGGTTCCTGACCGTTTGATCTGAACTTCGACGAGCTGCTGACATTGACTGGACTGTGGAGGACGCAGATGCAAGTCGATTCCTGAGGTGACGCAGCCGTATGAAGCGGTCTTCGGCAGGAGTTGTGACTCTGAGTCTTCCACTGCGCGGCCGGTCTGCCACTGAGCCAGTTTCTTGAAATCGCCTCCAAAGGCGACTAATGGTGCTTTTAACCACATTAAATTGTCTGGCCACTACACTTTGTGACTGTCCAGTCTGTAAACGTCCAATGATGATGAGTCGTTGTTCTATAGTGAGATGAGCCATACTTGCGCATTGAATTTTCAACTGAATTTATTCGAGGAGCGTCAATTTTTTTTTATAGGCATTCAATAATATGGTCAGAGGG
This sequence comes from Oreohelix idahoensis, assembly GCA_024509875.1. Classification (NCBI taxonomy): domain Eukaryota; kingdom Metazoa; phylum Mollusca; class Gastropoda; order Stylommatophora; family Oreohelicidae; genus Oreohelix; species Oreohelix idahoensis. Next base: position 100,899 of record JAMPIV010002859.1, read on the forward strand.
TTTTGTGTTCAGTAAGTTTCACGGAATTCTCATGAACCTGTCAGGAGTTATTGTCAAAAATGTTGTTTTGACCTTGACCTCTTTCATGACCTCGCGAATCATGAGGTGAGTACAATTCAGGTAACCAGGAGAAGTTAATGACCAGGTGGACACAGTCGATAGGTTGACTAATGTCCAATCAGTGAATATCTTTTATAAAAGTAACACCAAAAAAGTTGCGTTTCTTTTTTTGAACAGTATAGTTATAGTTAGTTTTCTAGTTCTGATTAGAGGTGAGAGTGTAGCAAGGAGATAAGTGTTCACGACGCTGACACGTGCATCAAGTGAACACTTTTTGTCATACGAGAAGAAGACACAATGAAACTAGAAATAACTAACATAAATTATTGTGCGCAGATGTCGCCCATTATTAAACACAACAGTGTGATTAACAAACCTGACACTTAACAAAAAATTCTTTGCTGTAGACAAGAAGACAAGAATAAATACAGGACTAATGACAATAGTTATAACGAACAGAAAAACAAATGAGAACACTACTACGAAAATAATAATTATGAGTTGTATGGAGAAAATGTTATGACTCCTCCACAATAAAATGTACCACGTGACTGGTATGACTGAGTAAACTAATAACTTGACGTGTCCCACAACACCTGGTCATTAAGGCACCACCAACTAGGGCTGTACACACTTTAGGATGGACAAATCTGCTCCTACTGTTCCAACAAGGCTGTGGTCTACCAAATACAATTTGTCATTGTAGCTAGCTTTACAGTTTTTCAACAGTTAGCAATAAACAGATTTACTAAATTTAGTAACGTAGTTTTTTTTTTTTTTACTTAAACGAAGTTGATGTTTGAAAATATGTAATGTGACAAAAAATATATTTCAAGGAATGTGATATTTATTATTACTAACATTGTTTCCCTTGACAAAAAGCGCAACACTTATACCAGTGGGGAAAAGTGAGATATTTATAAACTGTACTGGTATTTCGTCATGAGTAGGTAAGTATCTCAATTATTTATTTATAAAGGTGTGTATCTATTAGAGCAGTGGCCGTGGACACATTGTCTGGGTTGTTTTGTAATACAGTATGTTCAAGAGATTGATGAAGTGCGCTATTTAGCACTGACAACACTGTGTGATGTTTATTGTTATTAGATTGGTCTTAGTAAAGTGGCATTAAGAGGTAATACAAAAGAGTTCAGAACTACGATCTTGTCATAATGTGTATTTTTAAAAAAAAAGTTATTTATAAAATACTAAACGTTAAATAATACAACAGCTACCAGATTAACTAACATCTAATAACGTAGTATTTTTATAATTTTATTATTTTGTTGAGCAAGTTAAAAAATATTTTCATTTGACACCGCTCATTAACATACCAGTAAGGAAAATGTCGAGATACCTGTATCTACCTGTCAGTAGAAACAAATGTGTCAACTAGCCACCAGCTGACATGGAAAGACAGGAACACTGTTGCGAGTTAATTAAATAATTAACTGAAGATGAATATATACTTTAAGATTGTCTGGGTACCTTCCTGTTTTTACAGGCTTTTCTTTAACTCGCAGCGTATGTCACACTGTTGTCACCTTCAAATCTTGCAATCGATTTTTCAATCACTTCCAGATGAGCAATAAGCTCTGAAAATTAGCATTGTTGTGTACTCCCCAAGACAAGACAATAATCAGTCGTAAAAATAATAAAATTAATATGAATTTTTTTTGTTCGTATAAAAAACCAGTAACATGGACGATAACTGCAAATAATCTAGGTGTAATCTTTCCAAATAGATTGCCTCTCTTGAAACTTCATTTCCCTCTTTCCCCCCCCCCCCCCCCCCCCCCCCCCCCCCCCCCCCCTCTGCAGACATACACACAACTGACAATTACATTACATTTAATAAAAATGTAATTTACAACTCTTATCAAAATATACAAAACAAACAAGCAACAAATATTAACTTTCCGTGTAATATACTGAATAATGAAATCCACCTCCTGCGCTGTGGAATGGTTTATCGCAAACTGATAATGTCATTAGCGGATCGATTACATTTGACTTAAATTTTTTTTTTAAATCTTTTTTAAATATATTTTAAGCACAGGCTTTTAATGCGCTTAATTTTTTATTATAGTTATTATTGATCAGAATGGAGATCATTACGCTCCAGGCAAACATATTAGTTCACAGTCTCCATCAGCAAATTTCGAACGGTATGGATGTTAATTGTTCCTGTAACGCACTGGTTGTATACACAACGTATACATCCTCTCAAACGTCCATCTCTGCTACATTTGATGCCAAAGTTCATCAATCTTAGCCTTGTTGATTTATCGATTACAGTATCGTTGTCTAGCATCACCATCATCAGCTGTCATCTCCACAACGAAGGTTGGCTGTAATGGATCTCCAACGTCTTCTGTCTCTTGTCTTGGGGGTGCACTCTGATAGACTCTTTCCTGTCCATCTCTTGATTTTCTCTTCCCATTTATAGCGCTGTCTTCCCCTTGCACGTTTGCCTTCCCCTCTCCCTTCTAGTATGGTCTTCTGCAAGGTGTTATGCCTTTTTATGTGGCCACAGTGTTTTAGCTGCCGAACTTTGATCTCCCTCATTAGTTTTCTTTTCATACCTAGATTTTCTAGGACCTCCTTATTTGTTTTCTTCTCTTTCCATGAGATACGCCCCATTCTTCTATATATCCACATTTCAAGAGCCTTACTTCTTTCTTCCAAATGCTTATACATCGTCCATGTTTCTGCACCATACAGAAATGCAGAATATATATAAACTTTATGATTCTCAGTTTTAATTTGTGAGGTAACTGTTTGGATGTCAGTATATGTTTCATGTTGTTGAATGTAGCCTTGGCCGTTCCTATTCTCTTCTTGATTTCTGTTTCACATATGCCATCTTCTGTTATTATATGACCAAGATATACGTAGCTCTTGACTTGTTCCAGGATTTTCCCATTTACGTTTATCTTTAATGTGGGTTTATCGTCTGTTTTGCTAATTATCATAGTTTTTGTTATCTCAATATTAATGTCGAGTCCATATTCATGACATACTGTTCACTTGCTTCACTAATTCTTGTAACTCCTGTTCGCTTTCACGGTATCATCTGCATATCTAAGGTTGTTTATTGACCTTCCACTGATGTTTAGTCCTGGTATTTCCTGTATCTGTTTGAAAATTTTGTCGGTGTATAAATTAAATAGGCAAGGGACAGCACACAACCTTGTCTGACACCTCTTTTTATGTCTATGTATGGTGAATAATTCCTTCCAGATCTTACTGTGGCAGTAAGCTCCCAATAAAGGTTACTGAGTATTCGTATATCTTTTCCTTCAATACCTATGTCTTCGAGGCATTCAATTATTTTCTCATGTCTAGCAAGCGACCATTAAATGACCTTAGAATTTCTCCCTTATCGATATCCAATGTTCCTAGCGTGAGCAATACATAAAGTTGACCATGAGCAAATATAGCTTCTAGTAGGTAAACACCTGCACGATCAAATGATGGCCCCTGTGTTTTGTTGATTGTCGTGACAAAAGCTAAAATCATAGGAAACTGAAGGCGTATCAAGATGACAGAAAAGCTGTTATCGTTTGACTCTAAACTGATGCGTGGAATGAAAACTCGTACATTTTAATTACAACCCCTGCTGAAATTGTTTTGTTTTTTTGAAAAAAAATCAGCCCTCTATCTTTAGTATTAACAGACTGCAACAGTTTAAAACAACCACATGACAAGGTATTTGGTGGCTGTTTTAATATCATATAAAAATATCAAACTGACCATTTCTTGACTGGTTACATGCGGAGACATACGAATAAACAAGGTATTTGGTGGCTCTTTTAATATGATATAAAAATATAAAACTGACCATGTCTTGACGGGTTACTTGCGGAGAAATCTGAATAAACTTGACATTTGACCTCTTTATTATCTGTCGTGAAGTGACGTCTGTATCACAACACGAATTCTAAGTAACTCTGACCACACCGCGCGCCATACATTGTAAGAACTGCAAGGTACCCAGTCCAATCAGAACGCTCCGTTATGCAGTGTTTACTACAGCCTTGGATAATAAAAATGGAAGTCCAATCTGTGAAACCTAGTATCGGAAGACAATTTACTACATCAGTATGAAAGAAGTACCATGGAAGAAGTATACAAAACGATACTGGGAATGTTGCTCTACGCGAAGGTACAATAACTTTTATAAATACTAATATAGGACGGAAGAAACCTCTGGTTGAATGCATTTAAAGCTTCAGGTTAGTCCTTAATTTAGCTGTTTAAATTATGCATAGAATAAAATGCACTTATGAAAATAAAAGATTATAAGATATATATATAAAGAATAATTCAGAGTATAATTTAAGCTTTGGATGAATAAAATCACCAACAAAAGCCAGATCCAAACCTCAGAAATGAGGTATCTGAGGAAGGTGGTTGAAGTAACAAGAAGAGACATGGTACGCAACCAGACGATACGTCAAGGCCTTAAATCCCACCCCCTGCAAACCCAAGTAGAACAGTCCCAACTAAGATGGTTTGGCCATGTCTGCAGAATGGGAGAAGATCGGCTACCACGACAAGCATGGGAAACAAAGAGCCAAGGATCCAGACCCCGAGGACGACCCAGAGTCCGCTGGGAGGACAACATTAGACAATCTTTGAAGGACCGAGGCCTAGAATGGAACCAGGCCAGGAGGAAGACAGCCGATAGGATAGTCTGGCGCTCTCTCTTCTAAACCTCTACACCTCACGGTAGAAGGGGAATGACTAAGTAGGTAAGTAATGAATAAAATCGCTCCAGGAATAACGGAGATATTTAAAAATGTAGTTTTCCTGATTTGAACAATAGGCAAATTTTACCAATATTTTCGGACCTTGAAACACATTAGTAGGAGAAACCACCTCGGACGGGCGAGGTCACTCTATAAATAGTGCGTGCTTAATAGAATCAGGTCAGTCACAATATTTGAATCGACAGCGAGCGGCAAAAGAAAGCCTTATTTAATGCAAGTGTTTTGCCTTCTATACCTGAAAGCAGATCTTAACCAACCATTAACGGCTCGTCTGTGTGTATACCTGAGGGTAAGAACGAATATATATATATATATATATATATATATATATATATATATATATATATATATATATATATATATATATATATATATATATATATATATATGTGTGTGTGTGTGTGTGTGTGTGTGTGTGTGTGTGTGTGTGTGTGTAATTATAGTGAGTAATCCACATGTACGATAAAAAGTGTATAGATGTGTTAGAAAATTTACAGTGTGTTGCTGGTGAAACTTACAGGCTTGTGTGTAATTCTATAGGCAAAGCCAGCCTTCGGAAATATTCAAAAAATATTGCGAATGATGGCCAAGTGTGTCTGTGGGTTTGGAAACGTGTTTAAAGAAGTATTTCTTAAATGGAATGACACACATACCCGGAACATAAGGAAGGATGAAAGCAATTGAATCACTGTATAGTTTGATATGTTACTTAGTAGTTTTATTCACGACCAAATTGTTATATGGAAGCAGATCATGGGAAACGAATTATAATTAAGGATGTAGAAGAACATTATGATCACAGCGAACAGAATTGATTGATGCTACTATACTATATCTTGTGCATCTGCTGGCACTCTTATCTGAAACTTTCTGTCGTCCTCATCAGTGCCATAGAGGGATATTGGTAGAAAAATACAGGGATTGCGTTTAACTTCTTTCAGGTTTTATCCTGTAATCTACGACAAATATAAGAGGCATCTATTACTGAGGTTACGACGGATGCAGTGCCGGGCTATGTTAGAGGGCCAGACATCGCGAGTATACAAGTTGGAAGAATTTCATCCGACAATTCTCTACAGTTTCAGAGGGAGCCTTCTTCCGTGACTCAGATACGTTGCCCACAAGGCAACTGTGTAGCATATTCCTGATCACCAAAACTAAAATCAAACCAGTTTGTGATGAACTTAGCAGTATAGCTCTTCAATTAGACTGTGAGAATAACACTAGTAATTATTCAGGGACAGATCAACCAAGCAAGACTGTCTCCATATTGATAGACATCTTAATACAGAGAAAGACTTTGTTGAACATTTTTATTATTTATTTACTTTTGTAACATGAGTTCTTTTAAAACTTTTCAAACAGAAAAGAGTAAATGTACAAATAAATTGTAAATATTTACCAGCAGACTTACTTAAATTCTTTAAGTTAAGTGTTATTCATTGTTGGTGAACTGAATTAAAAAATTACCCCTAGCAGAGTTAAAAATATTAATAATAATTACCACATTAACAGAGGAGGATCTGGAGAGGTAGCCCATAAGGACTCAAAGTACTTTATTACCATCTTCTCTGGGAACTTATACAGCTTGACCCTATCTTTGTTGTCTATACACCTTTACTTTTTTTTCAGAGAAAGGGGTATTACTGATAAGATCAGACTCTTATCTGGCACTATCCTGGTATCATCTGATACACCTTTATATCCAGGATACCTTATTACATTCTATAACATCTGAACCTCTCGCGACATTATCTTCATTATTGTCTTATGTGTTCCGTGTGGAGCAAAGAACCACCACTACAGCTGGTACCCTTGTAGGAAGCATGTACCAAATAGTCACGTGACTTTTGTAGTGGTCAGCTCTAAAGTAATTAGTTTTACATGATGATGTTGCCAGACTCATGCACTACCTTATATTAGTCACCTTGTACGAACTACATGAGTATAACGTTCACTCAAGCACAGGGTAATGATTACTGTTTCTGTAGTCTCTCTAAAAGCCAGTCTTAATATTTCTAACAAAGTCAACAATGCACTATGAAAATAATGAAGATAAAAGCATACGTGTTCTTTAAGAGAGTGTTGAATTTAGCTGTCACAGTGCAAAGTGTGCCGTTTCCGTATTTTCCCGAAAACGTGGCGCGATTGTTTCACTGGTTACAAACGTTCATTAAGAACATTAGTAGTGCGGGGATGTTTATCTTTTGGGTGTCCATGAGGCCATAATGTTGAATATATTCTAGGTCATTTAGTGGACAATTTATTTAACTTTGTGATGATGAGCAGAAACAAATGGAAAGAATGAATTGGACTAACGTGACAAACAGGTTAATTAATGACGTCATAAATAAATCATTATTTGGTACGTAACATCATTTTTTTTTTTAAATAAAAATTTGTAGAACATGTTTATCAGAATGCATTCAAACGAATTAGTTATAGTTATACCCCTTGATTCTTTGTCTTGTCAACCAACAGTTTTATTCTTGGGACAGTTTCTGAAAGAGACAACCCCATAACAGTTTCAGACTCCACTGTTTGTTTTCTTGCTTCAGATTAGATTAAGAACTCGTCGTTATCTCTTCATTCCACAACTTTGTTTCTCACTAACACTATTACTTTTGGAATATCGCAGTCCGATTATATACAGTGTGACCCAAAAGTCTGAATTCATAGAGAACTCGACTGCTATATCTCTTTGTGAGGATCCCTGTCTTGCGTTCATGAGAACAATCTATGTGCGGTTATTTACTGCTAATGTCGAATCCATATTGGCCCTGAAAAAAACGATTATGTAACTTAGAAGAGAGAAACAATTGATATAAGGAAAACTGCCTACATATCCAGACGTTTGGCCTACTTTGTAGTTATTTACCAATTATCATGCGCAACCCTGTGAGATGCTTGGCGTATCCTCATGTGGTAGGAACCCCTTCTCTACAGGGACTTAAAATCCAGTCTTTCCGTTACGTAAGTCTATGCTATTAATTTTGAAATCTATTTATAATGTTAACTGTGACTTTCTGGCATGGAGTTTGAAGAGCTAGGAAGACGATTCCTCTAGTCCCACAGAAACAAATAATCTGCCTGTATGCAGACCGTAATGAATATGGGCTACTTTATAAATCATGTAAGTCGAGAATCAACTTATCCTAGTTAGAACAACACAGTATCTTAGAAGCAATGAACGTAGTAGCTGGCGGGTTAAACATCTCTTGGTATTTAATGAACCCACTAGTAAATTACGAACGTAACTAAATAAAGTTGTCGTACATCCAAAAAGAAAAACTTCATTATTTAAGAGTTTTTCTGTAGCCGCTTCCTTTGTCATATTTAAGACTGTGCGTATTTACAATAGCGCTGGTCGTAGACCCATTTTCAGGGATGATTGGTAATACAGTTTGTTCAGCCCCGAGTGAAGCAGTAACTAACTAATAATCACAGATCTAAGGGTCTTTTAAGTTTGGACATGCGCCCTAATATAACCGACTAGGTTGTACGGGACGCGCCTCGCCAAAACGAGGCAAAAGTTTTACATTTAAAAAAAAGAGTGAAGCAGTCCCAGTTACGATAGTTTGACCACGTCTACAGAATTGGAGAAGAACGTCTACCACCACACATATGGGAAACCAATAGCCAGGGACCGAGATCTCCAGGACGACCCAGAGTTTGCTGGGAGGATAAATCTTGACAATCCCTGAATGACCGAGGCCTGGCCTGGAACCAGGCCAATGAAATACAGCTTACAAGATAACAGTTGGAAAAAAAAAAAAACAGCAACAACAACACACACACACCCACATAAATAATAATACGTCTTACAAGGAGAAGGACAAGAAAAACCTACGTTGCGGCCACAAGGCCTTCGTCAGGGACAGACAAACAAGAGACAGGAGGGAAAGAAAATGAGAATTAAGTAGAGAACATGAAACTATAAAAATAAGAGAAAAAAACTCCCTTAATATTAAGTCCAGTCACATGTGAAGCAAAGCAGGATGGCTGCCACTAAACCGGAAAGAGGAAGTTGACAGTACATAAAGATAAGAAATAATAAAAACAAGGACTGGAAAAGAGTGAGAAAAAAGTAATCAATAAATAATAAATAAAATAAAATAAATAAATAAAATATAAATAAATAATAATAATAAATAAATTTAAAACAAATAAATAAATAAATAAAAATACAAACTAAATAAAGAAATAAATAAAATAAAAAATAATAAAGGAATGTTGGGTATTCAAACCGTGTGGTTTGAGGCAACCCATAAGATGGATGAGGCGTTGTTCCTGGCGAAACCGACTGTTGGCGTCCGAGGAACAGTATCTGATGGCTGTCACCTGGATGTCAGTGGCACCGTGGTGGTCAGGGCCATTGAAGTGGATGGCCACAGGTGTGGAATTAAACTGAGAGATGTCATAGAGGTGTCTGCAGAATCGGTCGCCCAGTCGTGTGCCCATTTGGCCGATGTACGTAATGGTGCAACGTTTGCATATAATAGCATAAATGACGTTGCGTGACTCACATGTGAAGCCATGGGTGATGGTGAACTTGGCGTTAGGGAACGAGACTGAACGTGTTTCGATTACATACTGACATGTCTTACATCGTGTACGGTTACATGGCTTGGTTCCAAAGTGGCCATCGTTGACGGTTTTCAGACGGCTGTGGACTAGGAGGTCCCTCAAATTTTTGTCCCGTCTATATGCCAGCAAGGGTGGCTCACTAAATGCTTCCCGCGCCACTGGGTCAGCTTGGAGGAGAGGTAGGTGGCGAAACAGGATCCTTTTGACAGCAGTGCTGTGAGGGTGATAGGTCATTATTAACTTGACTCTATCAGAGGAGGTATTTTGGCGGGGTTTGAGGGCCTCTACACGTGAGATAGGGAGAACACGTTCTAAGGCAGAGGTAAGAACATCTTCTGGATACTGTCTGTTACGGAAGAAGTCCAACATTTCTTGTGCTCGGCATAGAAAGTTGTCATCATCTTGGCATAACCGACGGAGGCGGAGAAGTTGTGAGAAAGGCAAGGAGTCCCGACAAGCCGGAGGATGAGAGGAAGTATAAAGGAGGTAACTGTGTGCATCGGTGGGTTTGTAGTACACCGAAGTGGTGAGGTGGGGCGGAGTGATAGTGACAACAATGTCAAGGAAATTAACAGAGACAGTGGAGATGTGAGAGGTGAATTGGATCGCAGGGTGGAAGTTGTTAAAGAAATTAATGAACCTAGATAGGTCAACCTCTGGCATATCGGTGAGACCTATGCCATCATCGATGTATCTATGATACATCAATGGAAAAGGTCCAGGATACTGCTGCCACACCTGATACTCCAGGTAGCCCATGAAGAGGCAGGCATAACTGGGACCCATCTTGGTGCCCATGGCAACTCCACTTATTTGGTCAAAGAACTGTCCATTGAACTCAAAGGAATTGAGTCGAAGGACCAGTTCTGCAAGGCGCAGGAGAGTCTCTGTAGCGATAGAGGGGTGCGTGCGCTGGTCCAGGAAAAACCGGAGAGCTCGGAGACCATCAGAGTGAGGAATGGAAGTGTAAAGTGAGCAAACATCTAACAGAAATAAACGGTAAGTACTGTCTGGAGAAAGCTGAATAGAGGAAAAAGTAGTAAGAGCATGGTTTGTGTCCTTTAAGAAGGAAGGAAGCTGCTCTACAATAGGCTGGAAGATGCCGTCGAGGAAGTCTGATATACGTTCGGTAGGGCAGGCACAAGCAGAGACAATGGGTCTCCCAGGGTTGGAGGGTTTATGAATTTTGGGAAGCATATAAAACACAGGCTTACCCAGACCACTATTGTCAATACGGAGATGAGAAGCGCTAGAAGGTAAGGACTTGTTGGCGATAAGACTTTTGATGGTGTCATGGACCAGACGATGGTTGAGGACTGTTGCATCATTGTCACGGCGCTGGTAGAAGGAGCTGTTGGTGAGCTGCTTATTACCTTCTTGGAGGTACAGGTCCTTGCGCCATACCACAATGGCACCTCCTTTGTCAGCCGGTTTGATAACAATGTCATCTCTGCGGCGGAGCTTAGTAAGGGCATGAGACTCATCAGAAGAAAGGTTTGAATAACGCAGGCGTTGAGGTTGGAGCTGCTGAATGTCGTGGAGGGTATTCTGAATATATAAATCCAGAGCGTGGGAAGCCCCAGGAGAGGGTGTAAAATGTTTATTCTTGGGAGGAGCAAAGCGTGCAAAGGCATCATCTGATTCAGCCTGCGATCTCTGAGGACCATCACTGTTACGGAAATGGAGCTGAAGTCGCAGACGGCGATGAAACCGATGGACATCTTGGAGGAGATTGTGCTGATCAGAGGATGGTTGGAGAGGGACAAAGTGCAAGCCCTTGCTGAGGACTGAAAGCTCTCCCTCAGAGAGGGCAAGATCAGAGGGAATACAAACAACCTGGGAACGAGATGGAGTAGAGGAGGCAGGGACAGTCTCAGGGGTAGGACTGAGGCGGGAAAGTTTGTCCTTTTTCTGGGCGGATAAAAAATCATACAATTGCCGGTTGAGGGTATGGATAATAATGCGTATAATGGGGAAGGCAGGAAAGTAGCTGGAGGTGAGACTACGTAAGCGGAGTAGAAGCTGAGACTGCTGAGCACTGATATCTGCCAGGAGGCGGGAATGGATAGCTGCGACAGCTCGCATACGCTGGAACCCACATGTGGTCTCGATGCGCTGTAAGAGGCGATGTTCACGAGGGTGAATATGGCCAGCAGAGGGGTTGAAGTGAGAAGTGAAGCCATGAGGGAGAACTTTAAGGCGGAGGCAGGTGCGGATAAAGTGGAGATGGCAAGTGAATCTAGTTTTCTTGAATGTAGCAAATGCAAAATCAATTGCAGTGCGAGATATATCAGGTGGTAAGAGGCTGAATGAGGTGGTAATAGAAGACCGAAGTGAATTAATGAAGTGTTTCAGTGAAGGCATAATGGCAAATCGAGTGAGACCACACACATGCAAAAATAAATAAAATTAAATATAAAAATAATTAATTTGATATAAAGAATAAATAAAAAATAATAAACAATGAAAGTAGGTGTATAGATCGAAAGTAAGAGAGGAGATAAAAGAGAAAAGTGAGCAAACAGGTAGACAGTTATGGGGTAATATAAGATACAAGATAACATGGCGCTCTGTCTGGCTAACATCTACACCCCAAGGTAGAAGAGGTTTGTATGGTTTTAAGGACCATCTTCATTGTACACGGTCAACTCAATCACTGCTCATATCTCCTTCCTTAGATCTCAAGGAAGATCTCAGCACAGTGCACGAACTCTAAAGCTCCGGCGAGGATCCCAATGTATATTCTGCCAGGGCAGTGTCTGAATGGCCTACTCTTTACGATTTTCAATTGCCGAAGAATCCTATTTTTTCGCTCTTATCCGAGAAGGCTAGGCATGTGATCTCACTACGCAGGGGATCAGGGTGGAGTATGACATAATTAGTTCCCAGTGGTTATGAACAAATTCCATCAAAACTATTCCCTGTACTGGGAACCGAACCCGATACCTTTAGACTTAGAGGCGAACGCCATACCTCTTAACCACTTCGGCCCCGGGGTAGAGGAGGAACGACCAAGTAAGAAAATGTGTTTAAAATATTGTCGAATCGCGCTTATTAGCGCCGATGAAACATTTTGGTGCGCACATCTGCGATTTTCTGAACAGGTACTGTATACATACTGTCATTGAAAGTCGCAGAGCATATAAGAGTTCACTACTTTAACATGTACATCAAACTCCATATTATTTAAAGGTTATTTACTCTAAAAACAGAAAACAAAAGATTATTTTAACAGTTTAAGAAACAAACTGCTGAAAATAAATAAATTCTTTATGCCTTATATAACTTTGTATAATGAGTTGATAAAGTTAAATAAGTAATGCAAATCTGTTATTTAATTTTATAATTTTTTATAATTAAGTTGTATCCCTTTGAAAGTAAATTGGATGCCTTCCCCTAACTTTTTTACCTCTGCTGTTTAAAATATCACATGGTTATGTTTTTCCCCCCACTTATTTCATCAATCACCTGAGCATTACTGTATTACAAAACATCGGAGACAAACGTGTGTACGGACAGTATTCTTATAGATAAAAACGGACAATAATCTTACCGAGGAATAGAAATAACAGTTACAGATAAACACAACTTCAAAGAAGTTTCTGTTTGGATGTACAACGACTATTTACGCGATGTTCATAATTTAATGGCGTGTCTTCAAAATACAGAGAGATGCTTAACTCTCTAACTACTAACTTCATTACTTCAAAGAAGCTACCATAGCTTGGCGGGGGTGCCGCACGGAAGGGCCTGGGTTCGATTCCCCGATAAGCCACTCACGTCTGTTGTTTTTCTGTTGTCTAGTTTTCGACTTTTTTATTATTCACGAATGCCTGAAAACACCTTTATGTGTTTGTATAATGTTTATTTACTTTTTACAGGCCTCGGGTTTCCCTCTTTATGTATTTAAAACGTTTATACAATAGTTGTATAGTAGGCGCAAAACGATTATTATTCTGGCGGTGGCGCGGACTTTTTGTATAGAAAAATACTCCGATCGATTCTGGCGGTGGCGCGGACTTTTATGTAGCAATGTAATAGCTCGATAATGGCGGGTTAGTAGGTAACTAAGGAGAGATAAGTAGGTTGTATTGTGTGTAGGTATTTTAATTGTTGTGGGTTGTTGTGTTGTTAAGTTTGTTTACACACACACACACACACACACACACACACACACACACACACACATATATATATATATATATATATATATATATATATATATATATATATATATATATATATATATATATATATATATATATATATATATATATATATTTTACAACAGGTAGACAATATTTATACAATATATATACATACAATACTTTTACAACATAGATAACAAAGGTCAAGGTTTTTTAATAAATACATTTAATATCACAGTGTTTTTTACAGATTATGTCCAGAACAAATACAAGTGTATATATAAAAATCGATAATTGCGGAAAATATAAAAATCGATAATGGCGGGGTAGGTTACTAAGGGGTTTTTTAAGGGAGAGGGTATTGACTTTGGCTGGTGGGGGTGACGACTCATGTGTGTGTTGTGGTGTAGCTGACGGATGTGGGTGGTATTGCTTTTGGTTAGTCTGGTGTTTTGTGTGTAGGTATTTTAATTGTTGTGTGTTGTTTGTTTTATACACCGTATATACATATTTTACAACAGGTAGACAATATTTATACAATATATATACATATATACATATATACAACATACAACATACATAAAAATCGATAAAAAAGGCCAATATAATTTTGTTTTCAAAACTTTACAAAATTGGGTAAAATAATTTCTCATTCAGAATCAACAAAATGAGTTCTCTAGTCTTCTAAATGTGCTGCAGATGTTGAAAGGTTAAGACGTTTGCTTGAGTTCTTTTCTCGTCAATTTTTTGACTAGTATCCACTGCTTAGATAGTGCAATCTACGCTGGCTTGACCATGTCCGCCGCATGGATGATGGTCGCATCCTGAAAGATATCTTCAACGGAAAGCTGGCAGATGACAAAAGAACTAAGTTGGGTACCCGCAGCTTAGATTCAAAGATGTATGCAAGAGAGACACTAGGGCACTAGACATAAATCAAGCAACCTGGGAGGATGAAGCTGATATTAACTGGTGTTCTCAGTATGTGTCCTATCCAAAAACGAACGTCTTCTAATCGCATACTGCTTCATTAGTATTTGATTATTAGCCTCAGTTCACGACAGAAGCGTCCCTAAAATATTTGGCACACGGAGCGGATTCTACCTTTGGCACCCTCTTACCATTGTCACAAGATGGATTTGGTGCTTCCTCTTTCCGATCTCTCGTTCACTACGGCAGTAATCGGTACTTTTGTGATACTGATTTTATTGCGTGCTTTACATTGTCGCACTTTCTTTCTTTCTTCCTCTGCTAAGTAGCAGATATTTTATACTGTCAAATCATTCTGACACTCCTTGAAGGTGATAATAATCACAGTTTGCTTGATGCGGCGCAGATTTGCTGAGATTAGAGCAGGTGAAAACTAATGGGGGTTTGCTCAGTTTCGCATGATTCTGTTTGCTCAAGCTGGGCCGGGTGATAAAATTACCCAACCGTAGTCCGTTTTCGTTTGCTCAGGCAACAGATAACAAGATTGCCCGTCTGTGCGACACATTTGGGACGGACACGTATGATATAATCATTTCCTGTCCACGACATTATTTTGTAAGAAAGTAAAAAGTGTACATCTGACACAGGTTGTCGTATGAGTTTAATTGAATGTTTGTGGGTTCGTCTGCAAGGCAATCGGATGTTTATATCCCATTTTCAGAAAAGTAATGTTTGAAAATGTGCTCTAGATGAGTTATGCAAAATATTCAAATCAGATTGACCTATCATTTGACCTCCATAACAAACAGAGCGGGGAGAACCGTGAATATAATCTGGCGGTTGTTCAGTGTTATTTCCCTGTGACTATTTACTCTGATGAATCGCTTGCCAAGAACAGCCAGACTTGCCAGAAGAAAATTCAGAATTTCCATTTATCAGACCGGACTTTTATTGGAAAACCTTATAAGACTTAATACAGCCCAGGAATTCCATTTTTATATATCAGACAGGAGTCAATCCACAGTGCTGAGTACATTCATGCTGTGTATAAGAGATGCCCTGAGGTGCTCAAACGACTGCTCCGTTTACTGAAGAATGCATGGAAAACCCAACTTGTAATCAAGGAATGGAGAAAGGTGAACGGAGTCTACATCCCGAAGGAACAAAATTCCACAGACATCAGTCAGTTCAGGCCAATTTCACTACTTAATGTGGAAGGGAAGATATTCTTCTCGGTGATGGCGAAAAGGCTCACTACATACCTCCTGGCACATGGATACATTGACACTGCCTTTCAGAAAGGAGGTATACCAGGTACGCCAGGATGTCTAGAGCATGCCACAATGATCTGGGAGACAATTCAAAAGGCAAAGTCTGACAGAACAAACCTCCATGTAATCTGGTTGGATCTAGCAAATGCTTATGGATCCGTTCCACACCAGATGTTGTGGCAGGCCCTAGAAATGTATCATGTTCCACAAGAGATTGCAGCAAAGCTAAAGTTGTATTTCGCAGGGTTCTCTGTTAGGTTTTCAACCAGAGAGTACACAACGAAGTGGATTGGCCACGAAGTTGGAATTGCGATGGAATGTACCATCTCTCCGATACTATTCGTGATGGCTATGCAGGTAATCCTCAATGCAGCTGAAGGAATGGCTATAAGTCCAAAGCTCGGTGGAATGTGTCACATGCCACCGCTCAAAGCATTCATGGATGACACAACAATTCTGATATCCGATGAACATTAGGCCCGGAGGATGTTAGCACGCCTGGATGAACTAGTCAGCTGGTGCAGAATGAGCTTCAAACCCAAGAAGTCGAGAAGCCTATCAGTCAGGAAAGAGAAGACAGCAGAGGTCATATTCATGGTTTCTAACCAAAGAATTCCTACTGTCATTGAGGAACCTGTTAAAAGTCTTGGCAGGGTGTACGATGCCTCATTAAAAGACTCGAAGGCAGTGCAACAGACAATAGAAATGGCAGGCAGAGGGCTACAGATCATAGGCCAAAGCAGACTCCTAGGAAAATTCAAACTGTGGTGCCTCCAGTTCATGTTGATACCTAAGTTGCTGTAGGCACTGCTTATATATGACATAAGCACAAGTACAGTGGAAGCTATAGAGCAGAAGGTCAACAAGTTCATGAGGAAATGGTTAGGGGTACCACCAGGTCTGTCAGATGTAGCACTGTACTGCAAAAAGTCAAAACTTCTGCTTCCTTTCAAGTCAGTTGTTGAAGAGTACTAAGTTGGAAAGGCAAGGCTTGCAATGATGCTACGCGAGTTAGCAGAATATGTGGTTAAGTCCATTCAGCCCACACTGAAAACGAGAAGGAAGTGGAGTGTGGAATAAGCTGTTGATGCTGCCCAAGAGTCGCTCAAACTGAGGGAGGTAATCGAATACACACAAACGAATAGACAGGGATTTGGTCATGGAGACATCCGCTGGTGGTCCAAGGCATCAAGCAGGGAGCGTAGAGACATGGTAGTTCAGGAGATACGAGGAGCTGAGAATGATAAGAGGTTGCTCTCAGCTTGCAAAGTGTCATTAGGGCAAGGGCGATACACATGGTGCCACAACAAAGTGCTAAATGAGCTGGCTGCGACAATAGGTCTGGCAAGGATGAAGGCGAATAGCAATGTTAAGCCAAACATCGCAAAACACATACTTTCTGAGAGCAAGAAAGTCAGCACACCCAAAACCGAGTAAATCATGTAGCAGTGTACCATCTCTCCTTGACTGTGCAAATGACTGGGAGATGGCAGTAGACCTACCTGGACGAAGGGCATATCCAGAGAGTATCGGGAAATCTCGAAGACGGCCGGATATAGTGCTACATTCTTCATCATCACACCAGGTTATATTGATTGAAATGACCGTGCCATTTGAATCCAGATTGGAAGAGCAACATTTATTCAAAGCGGCCAAGTATAGTGATCTGGCAGCAGATCTGAGACACGATGGGTTCACTGCAAGGGTCATGGCTGTTGAGGTGGGTGCAAGAGGTCGTGTGGCTGCATCAGTGTATGATTTATTGAAACTATTGGGTGTGAGGGGACAGTCGAGAACAACGGCACTGAAGAGGTTTAGTGAAACTGCAAAAATAGGCTAGGAAGAGGCAGGCTCAACCGAACTAACTTTGTAGCCCAAGCAAAAGAAAAAATTAGCAAAAATACCATGCTAGCAAGCTCAGTTGCAAAGAAAATCCCAACAGGCTCAACTATCCCACTGTGGAAAATAAGATGCTTTCCTGAGTTAAAATCTGATATTCCAGGCATTGAAAGTAAGGGAACAGAGACAGAAACCCAAAGAAAGTGTATAGCAACCAAGTATATTGACCAAAAATTCCCAGCAAAGCTTTGGACACATGCATATACTGATGGTTCAGCAAAAAATGCAGTTGAAAATGGGGGTGCCGGCATCCTCATAAAATTAAAGAATTGAATCCACTCTATGGCAATTGCCACTGGCAAATACTGCAATAACTTCAGTGCTGAAGCAGAAGCCCTGAAACAGGCAGCTGAAACTCTTATTGAATGCAAAGCACAGGCAGAAAAACAGATAGTAATCTTTACAGATGCCCTCTCAGTAATATCAGCGCTGAAGAGCCATCAAACTAAAGGATTGAAAGATCTGATAATCTCCCTTGAAAGACTGGCCAAATGCTTCAACAAGTGCACTATCCAGTGGATACCAGCCCATTGCAACATACCGGGAAATGAGGAGGCAGACAAACTTGCTAAGGAAGGAGGTGCCTTACTACAAAATGATATAGAGACAACTTACGCAACGGCAAAGACTACTATAAAGGCTACATTCAAGTCCAAATGGAAAAGAGAGCACCCGGGCCATTTGAAAAATGATGCATATCATCAACTATCCAGGAAAGAACAGGTCATCATTTTTCGGCTACGCACTGAACACAACAGATTGAGATACCATATATACCACAAATACAAGATTGGTGCAACAGATCTCTGCACCTGCGGTACCAGCCAGATGACGGTCGAACACCTCCTGCAGTATTGCCCAACCTACAGTAATGAACGGAGTAGCATATGGCAACAACCCACTTCTGTCAACGAAAAACTGTTTGGAGATGTCGGGAACCTTGGGTTGACTACTGCCTTTATTAGAGTCATAAATGTGGAAGTCTGAAGGCGAACGAGGAAGAAGAAGAAGAAGAAACTGCGGAAAATGCATCATGCTGGCTGTGGAACAACCGCAACGGGCTATGGAGCTTTGGACAGTAAACTCTGCGGTACAGGAAACATCAGGAATTTTCTAAGTCCACAATACGTTGAGCTTTTCGGTCTACTGGTGAAAGGGCAGTGACTGACGGGAAACACGGGCCATATTATAAGAGGTGTTGGGCATGGGGTTACAATTGCTGGCGCGCAGTGGCTGGCCTCGTCGGCTTCACGCAGGTATGTCAGTGTCTGTCCCTGGTCGTGGTGTGCGGCGGAACGAACGGAATAATTTGTCTTCTCTTTGGTTACTTTCACAATTGCCTCCACGGCTGGCGGAGTTGTGGATTTTAAAGTTGCTACCAAGGTAAAATTGGTTCATTTTCGATACAAAACAACAGGAGGCTGAGACACTTGGGAGTCATGACCCATGTGGGCCCGCCCCCCTTAGAGTTTAAAGGAGTATACAGGTCCGAAACACTTGTTCGACGGGGGGACCACTTCTGATGATCAGATTGCCTCCTGTTGTATCGCTCTGTATTGAGTTTCCTATCATCATATCTGTATTATTAACCTTTTCATTTAAATGTAAAATCAAAATATATAACTGTTCAATTTAAATGTAGAGAAAGGTTTCTTTTGAGAGCTTAAATTTTATACTCATCGAGAGTAATTCTGAGTTAATAAGTATGTTTAAATAGAAATTAGGGGGGGGGGGGGATATAATTGTGTGTCTGAAAACGCGGTACTGAGGAGGGCGTTTCGCTTTCATTCTTTCATCATAGTTATTGGTGGTACCTAATCACTTTGGAAATTGATGAGGCATTATGGAGTTCCCCTGAAGACCATTAATTTAATTAAAAAAACATATGAAAACATGACATGCAGAGTTCTTCACTAAGGACAGCTAACAGAACCGTTTGGGATAAGAACAGGAGTGCGACAGGGATGCCTCTTGTCTCCATTTCTTTTCTTACTAGCAATAGACTGGGTTATGAGATCATCGACAACACACAACAGAAATGGAATCCAGTGGACTCTGACTAAGCAGTTGGATGATCTGGATTTTGCTGATGACTCGGCTCTTCAGGGTTGAACTTGAAGAAACACCAATACAAGATGTAGAATCGTACACATATCTTGGCAGTAATATAGACAAAGTTGGAGGGACAGACAGCGATATCAAAATAAGAATACAAAAAGCAAGAGGAGCTTTCATTGCATTGGAAAATATATGGAGATCAAGAGAAATCGGATCCAACACGAAAATAAGAATCTTCAACTCAAATGTGAAGTCAGTCCTATTGTATGGCTCTGAGACATGGAGAACAACAAAGACAACAACCAAAAAGCTACAGACTTTCATGAATGGGTGTTTGCCGTAGAATAGAGGGATTAAAATGGTATGACAAGATTACCAACGTGGAACTGATGACAAGAACTAGACAAGTGCCAGTGGAACAAGAGATGAGAAGAAGACGATGGCGATGGATAGGACACACACTGAGGAAACCTGTTGATAGCATTACAAGGCAGTCCTTGTTCTGGAACTCCCAGGGCAAGAGAGGCAGAGGTAGACCAAGAAGCACATGGAGAAGAGAGCTGAAAACAGAGGTGAAAATGATGAGGAGAACGTGGAAAGAACTTGAGATGATGGCACGTGACAGGAGGACTTGGCATGTGTTTGTTGAAGGCCTATGCTCCTTTAGGAGTGGAGGGTTATGAATGAATGAATGAATTGGTGGTACCAGCATAAAGTACTATTTCTGGAACCAAGTGAAGGTGGAAGTGGACTGACGTTGTGCGAGACGCCATCATAAGAGGGTCTTATAGATAGACGCACTGCCAGCTTGGCCATTACTCCTTGACGTTCTGGGAACGGCCTTTAACTTCGACCATCGACGAGCGTGAGCAGTGTAACAAGAACCAACCCATCAGAAGGGGCAGAACCGTCATTGGCAGCTAAGTTCAACCTATATGCAGCCGCTTGAACTTCTCTTTTTTTACAGTTTACACCCCATCACAACCGTGATGATAACTTTTACTTGATCCATAACTATTCACATTTTTTAACTGTTAAACCTAAAGTGACTATTAACTTTTGTTATTTGCAATTATACAAATTTAACTTCGATTTAATAATTTCTAAATATACTGCATGTTTGTCTCAGTCAATGTACTAAATACACTCTAAACTGAGCTACACCAGAATAATAAGAATTCCCCTGAGTTAATCAGAGGTGGGGGCTTAAACGAGCTAAGATAAACCATTGCTTAATCTTTCACAAAAGATGTAGGAAGATTCTAGAATTAACCTGCTCAACCAAATGCAGCATTGTTTTGGCTTGTCTGAATATCTTATGAACACTTCTTTGTAGTAGAAGCGTCATTAACCTTCTATATACATATCTGTCAAAAGTAATCTTTTGCGAAGGTAGACACCTTTGAAACTCATATTATATACTCTTGAGTTGTGGCCACTGTTGGACCACTACTTCAAGCAGTGGACGCAATACCGTCACAGATCGGGTCTCGACTTGAGATTGAACGCTGTCGAACAAGTGTGATAAGTCACAGTTGGACAACTCGCGCCGGGGTTATAGAACTTGTCTTGTAATTGACCTAGACGAGTGACATAAATTTCAGACTTACTGAAAGAATAGTGTCAAGAGTGTGTTTAATTGTAAGGCTGAGCATACATTGCATTGATAAATAACTGTAAAAGTAACTGTGTAAAGAATAATTGAATAATTATAAAGAAACACAATTTTTTGTAACTAAAGTTCAAGTTAAAGAAATAAGAAGTTCACTTGGTGTGGCAAATTAAGTGTTGTAAATTTGTAGTTTACTAGCTAGTAGCTGCTGTAACGTTGTGTAGCTTTGTAAACAGAAATTTTTGCTAAGAATGGCAGAGTCCCAAAATCTCCACACTTTTTATCTGAATATCATGAAGGAACTGGGCATGACCGGCCAAAGTCTGACAGATTTTGTGATTAGTTCGGTTAAAGCCGGACAGGACAAAGCAGAGAAAGTGGCTGAAAGGACGGCTAGAGAGCACGAAAAGGCCCAGGCCGAGGAAAAGGACAAACAAAGAGCTTTTGAGGAGCAGAAAGATGCAAAATAAAGAGCTCACGAAGCCGCCGAGAGGGCATTCGCTAAGGAAAAGGAACAGGCCGAAAGGGCATTCCAAGAAAAGAAGGAACAGGCCGAAAGAGCGGAAAAGGAACAGGAGAGAGCATTCCAAGAAAGGAAAGATACAATAATAATCATAATGATTTCCTTTTGCGTGTCTTACGGCGCATGAGACCAACACTGGAGCTGCTGACCCTGTAAGAATGTGTTTACATGCTCTGTCAGAGATGGTGTCTATGGCAATGTCTCTCACATGATGAGGTTGCCAGCCTCATATTAGTTGCCTTGTACGACATGCCTGGTGGAGCAGTAGATCTATTCTTTCTCATCAGAGACACCCGTCAACTACACGGAACGATAAAGCAATACGTAATGTTAAGATCCTTTCAAATGTCGCTCCTTCGCTTTCGCAGTTCAAGGGAAACAACCAAATTTATGTTTCACGACTCCGCTCGTTACGCGTTATGTCCTCTTATTTCCGTTTGAAATCAAACCTTATCAAATCATGTAAAAGTTTTAAAAAGCTCGTGGCTACAACAAACTCAGATATGTTATCTTTCATCTTGCTGTGAACTTTGACATACTATCACATACATTGGTTGTGACGTTTCTTGTCTACTATATTACTGTTGTTGTTGTTGTTGTTGTTGTTGTTAATTAGGGTTGCTTAGCTTCTCGCTATTTTGCAACCAACGCTAAGTTGAAGACTCCTTGGTACTATCTACACTGTAGATCTAGGCTTTTCCTCTGACTTTTCTGCCATTCCATAATATGTTGAGTTGAAATCAAGAGTTTCAGTCACTCTGGCTTTCATTTAAAGGATAATCACATCTGGTCCTAAGCTAGGAGAAAGAAGCGCATGGTATATTGTACATTTCTCGCCAACCAAGGGAACTCTTCAAATATGTAGAACTAAAATAATGTGCTCTAGTACCGGGCACTCGAATCTAGATACCATCCGAACACCGCCATCGCCTCGCTGCCGGAGTATATCGTAACCAAAAACACTGTCAACTCCTCACAACAAAATAGTGCTTCATGGACAGTGGTCATTGCCATGAGCATCAACTCAGTTAGGTATGATAGGACCGAGAAACGACCCAGGCTAATTATAAACGTAATCACGTGTATACCTGTCCAATTTACCTGTACAGGTCAGATAACACAAAACAAAGACTACAATGCTGTGTCTTGTAGATTTAATTTACTATTCAAGGGCCTCGGGTTTCCTTATTTGTTTGTTTCTTTGTTCATACGTGCAGAGTCGGCACTAGGAACCTTTCAAGATGATGTGATGTCTCTCTTCAGCGATGCGTAGAAAAGTATTAGTACCCCCCCCCCCCCACAAGGGCCCTAATGTACAAGGTATGTTCACTTATAAGGGTCATTAATGTACTATTGAGTAAGAATACGCTATAATTCTAGAATTTTACTAATACTTTTCTACGCATCGCTGAAGAGGGCACCGGTGCGGTCATACGCCGCATGCACCACCCAAGAGCCGACCCTGCATGCGTGTATTAAACAAAGAGCTTCACTTGTTACTTTTTTTTCGCTTTTGTGTACTTAGCTAAGCTTCACATGTTAGTTGTTTTCTCCAGTTTTGTGTATTTAGCTTAGCTTCACATGTTAGTTGTTTTCTTCCAGTTTTGTGTACTTAGCTTAGCTTCACATGTTAGTTGTTTTCTCCAGTTTTGTGTACTTAGCTTAGCTTCACATGTTAGTTGTTTTCTCCAGTTTTGTGTATTTAGCTTAGCTTCACATGTTAGTTGTTTTCTCCAGTTTTGTGTATTTAGCTTAGCTTCACATGTTAATTGTTTTCTCCAGTTTTGTGTACTTAGCTTAGCTTCACATGTTAGTTGTTTTCTCCAGTTTTGTGTACTTAGCTTAGCTTCAAATGTTAGTTGTTTTCACCAGTTTTGTGTATTTAGCTAAGCTTCACTTCTTTTGTTCTTTTCTCAAATTGTGTGTACTTAGCTAAGCTTCACATGTTAGTTGTTTTCTCCAGTTTTGTGATCTTAGTTAAGCTTTACCTATTAGTTGTTTTCACCAGTTTTATGTTCGTAGTTAAGCTTCACTTGTTAGTTGTTTCCTCAAGTTTTTGTTCTTAGTTAAGCTTCACATATTAGTTGTTTTCTCCAGTTTTCTGCTCTTAGTTAAGGTTTACATATTAGTTGTTGTCACCAGTTTTTTTTTTTTTTTTTTTTTTTTTTTTACATTCTTAGTTAAGCTTCACATATTAGTTGATTTCTACAGTTTTGTGTTCGTAGTTAAGCTTCACATGTGAGTTGTTTTCTCCAGTTTAGTAATCATAGTTAAGCTTTACATATTAGTTGTTTTCACCAGTTTTTTTGTTCTTAGTTAAGCTTCACATATTAGTTGTTTTCTCCAGTTTTGTGTTCCAAGTTACGCTTCACTTGTTAGTTGTTTGTTCCAGTTTTTATTCTTAGTTAAGCTTTACATTTTAGT
This sequence comes from Oreohelix idahoensis, assembly GCA_024509875.1. Classification (NCBI taxonomy): domain Eukaryota; kingdom Metazoa; phylum Mollusca; class Gastropoda; order Stylommatophora; family Oreohelicidae; genus Oreohelix; species Oreohelix idahoensis. The sequence goes on from JAMPIV010002859.1 coordinate 125,186, forward strand.
TTTTTTCTTCTGTTTTTGGTCTTAGTTAAGCTTCACATATCAGCTATTTTCCTCCAGTTTTGTTTAGTTAGCTAGAATTCACTTGTTAGCTGTCTTCTTTAGATTTCTGTCTTAGGTAAGCTCCGCTGTGTTGTTGTTGTCTCTGGTTTTGTATACTTAGTCAATGGCTGAGACTTGGTTACATAGCTAGTATTTTAGCTACTTGGTGGGTACCTGTGTGACTGTCCTAAGACGTAACTTTAGACCTCCACACTGTTGTGAGGGTGGATGTGTATCTGCATGGCATTTAATTACCAGTACGTGACTAAAGTGTTAGAGAGGTACTAAAAAGTCACAGTTCTATTCTGTAAGGCTTGCCAATGGATTCTGGGCTGGATTTCGAAATCTCAACTGAATACGCAAAACAGTGATTTCTGTAAGCCTCTATTTATAAACCCTACAGTTTTATTACACAGTGATACTTGGCAACGACAAAATCAGACCTTTCGGTATAGACTGTCTTATGTAAGTGAAGAATCATTTTATTTATGTTAGAGTACCACAAATTTGTTCAAGTAACAAATTTAACAGTTGACTGGTTAAAACAACTCTTCGTATTTAGGGGACACGCCATTAAAATACAACAGAATAAATACACTAATATAAAATCAAGTTACTTAGAAACAAACAAAAAAACACCCTAAGTTAGTCTTCATATGTAGAAGACACGCCATTAAAATACAACAGAAAACGAAACACTTATATAAAGTCATGGTACTTATAAACAAAGAAACACTTATATAGTCATGTTACTTATAAACAAAAAAAAAATAGTAACACTTATATAAAGTTATGTTACTTATAAAAAAAAACACGTATATAAAATCATGTTGCTTATGAACAAACAAAAGAAACATGTACAGTAGAACTCCATTTATCCGAACCCCAATTATCCGAACATCCAATTATCCGAACACTTTTTCCAGAAAAAAAAAAAATCAGATGCCACAGTCACGTTAGACTAAAATTCTGAATCTTTTGATGCGGCAAACTTCAAATGTGTGCGAACAATTTGTAGAGAATGGGATGGCTAATGGTCGGTCGCTTACGTACAGGAAGTCAGTTAGATCATAAAGTCAGTTAATATCTGGTTTACCAATCCAGTGTACGTGTGCGTTCTAGGTAGAACACTGGCTAAACAGACAGTTCAACTTAAAATAATTGTGTCTGCTACTACAGCAGAATAATTTTGGTGTACAAGTATTTCTCTGTGCGATATGGCATCTTCCAGTAGGCCTAAAGCATATAAAAGGAACCGCAATGTTTTGTCAATTGAAACGAAAACAGAAATTATCAAGAGACTAGGACAAGGTGAAACTGTGTCTTCACTTGCGAGGATTTTCAATGTTGGGAAAGCTACCGTCTCTGACATCAAAAGTAACAAGGATAAAATTATGAGTTTTGCATCGAAATTTGATAGTGAAAAATGGGTCGAAGAAACGTAAAACCATGAGAAATGCGAAAGATGTGAAATTGGAAGAGGCTTTGTATATATGGTTTGTGCAAAGAAGAAGCAAAGGGGAACCTATCTCTGGTTCTCTGTTGTGTGAAAAGGCACTTCAGTTCAACAATCAACTTGACGGTCCTCCTGACTTTAAGGCTAGCCAGGGATGGTTAAGAAACTTTAAATCTCGTCATGGCATACGAGAATTGGAGATTCAAGGGGAATCTTTATCTAGCGATGCAACTGCCGCTAAAAATTTTAAAGAAACATTCTTGGCTTTTTTGGAAGAAGAAGGTTATTCACTCGATGATGTGTATAATGCCGATGAGACTGGCTTATACTGGAAATCATTGCCTCAAAAATCACTTGCATCTCAGCGCGAAGCAGCTGCCCCTGGGTTTAAAAAGTGCAAAGAGAGAGTAACAATTTTGGTAGCCGCGAATGCCAGTGGAAGTCATCGTTTACCGGTGCTAATGATCGGCAAAGCCAAAAAAACCACGTTGTTTAAAGAATGTGACATGTCTCCCATTGTGTTACAAAGCACAGAAGAGTGCTTGGATGAATAGTGAAATATTTCTTGATTGGTATACAAATCAGTTCATCCCAAATGTGAAGAGGTTGAGAGAACAAGAAAAAAAAAAACTGGAAAAGTAATTCTTCTACTGGACAATGCACCATCTCATCCAGAGACGGATACATTGAATGCAGTTGATGCAAATTTTAAAGTAATTTTTCTGCCTCCCAATGTAACAGCACTGATTCAACCAATGGATCAGGGTGTTATAGCAAAGCTTAAAAAGATGTACAAGAAGGAAGTCCTGCGTCGTTTATTGTTGGCTGAAGATGAAGAAAGTGTGGTGGCGTTTTCCAAAAAGCTTAATCTCAAAGACTGCTGCTATATGTTAGCTGATGCTTGGACCACCCTGTCACAAGATAATCTCAACAAGGCTTGGAGTAGATTGCTTGGGAAAAAAGGAGGAAATGAAACTACTGCGGTGGACATAAATGATGATTGTATAAATGAAGTTGTGGAACTGTTTCAAGCAATGCCCGGATTTTCGGACTGTGACAAAGATAATGCACACATGTGGCTAGAAGATGATAATGATTCTGGTTTTCAGTTTTTGAATGACGAAGAAATTTTGTCTTTTGTGCAAGAAGAAAACCAAATACATGTAGTGACCGATGATGAAGACTCCTCAGAAGTACATGATGTACTTGTAGATTATGAAGAAAAACCAAAACGTCGACCAAGTCCTGAAGAGGCCTTTATAGCACTAGAAACAGCGATGGCTTGGTACGAGCAAGAAGATGACAGCTGTCCTACACAGGTTCTGCTGTTGAAGAGAATGCGGGACTTAGCAGCCAAAAGGAGACTATCCAGTTTGGTGCAAAAGAGGATTCCTCATTATTTTAAATAGTGGGTTACATCTGTGCAAGTACATATATACGTAAGTTGCGCCTGGTTTTGAATCGTTTGTAATGTTATTTTGAAAATATTTCTCTTTCTTAACAAAAATAATTAATACAAGTAGTACATGCACTGCAGTGTAATAAAAGATTTTGGTGATACAGTGATCTAATACAGTGTGGGTATTATTATTACAGTACAAGTAAATATGTTTTATAGTGTATTTTCCTTGTGATGGTTAATTATTTTTAGAAATATGTGTACATGTACTCGATACATTATGTAATCCAATTATCCGAACATTTGATTATCCGAACGATGCTCGGTCCCATGGGGTTCGGATAAATGGAGTTCTACTGTATATAAAGTCATGTTCTATCTATAACCCTCCACTCCCAAAGGAGACTGGCCTTCAACAACACATGCCAAGTCCTCCTGTAACGTGCCATCATCTCAAGTTCTTTCCACGTTCTCCTTATCATTTTCATCTCTGTTTCCAGCTCTCTTCTCCATGTACTTCTTGGTCTACCTCTGCCTCTCTTGCCTTGGGCGTTCCAGAACAAGGACTGCCTTGTAATGCTATCAACAGGTTTCCTCAGTGTGTGTCCTATCCATCGCCATCGTCTTCTTTTCATCTCTTGTTCCACTGGCACTTGTCTAGTTCTTGTCATCAGTTCCACGTTGGTAACCTTGTCATACCATTTTAATCCCTCTATTCCACGCAAGCACCCATTTATGAAAGTCTGTAGCTTTTTGGTTGTTGTCTTTGTTGTTCTCCATGTCTCAGAGCCATACAATAGGACTGACTTCACATTTGAATTGAAGATTCTTATTTTCGTGTTGGATCCGATTTCTCTTATCTCCATATATTTTCCAATGCAATGACAGCTCCTCTTGCTTTTTGTATTCTTATTTTGATATCACTGTCTGTCCCTCCAACTTTGTCTATATTGCTGCCAAGATATGTGTACGATTCTACATCTTGTATTGGTGCGTCTTCATGTTCAACCCTGTTATCATTACTGTAGCGAAATCTGTGAAACAATCGCTAAATTCAGTAAGATTTTAATCCTATGAAAATAAATAAACCAGCCCGTGTGTGTTTGCCTATCGTCGTCCCCTACGCCAGTAGAGCGCTGTATTTTATACAATAGTAACGCTTAGACAATGATCCTGCCGTTAAATATTACACGCTTTCCTAGTTTCGTCCTCGAGACTTACAATTAACGATGTGCCAGAACTGTGACAGTAAAGCTACCGTCTGAATTAACGTAAGATTTTAACTTTAACGCCACCAATAGTAGTAATTCGGACATTTTTCAGTAGTGTAGAACGAAACGGCAGTAATAATTAACACCAATACTAACACCGCCTTGCAAAACAGCTCTTCGCTCGACACGCGGTTCTATTACTATATCCACGCTAGTGGACACGCCAGAATATATAAACACACACACAGTGTAATTCAGGCTAAAAATTAATTAAGGTAACGTAAAGAAAACGCGTTGTCGAATTGTTTTACGTACTACAAAAAGCGCTGCTTCGTTTTGAATGAGAACGACAGTTAAAGAAAAAAAATTACGATGTAACGTGGTAATTTAAAAAAAAAAATATAGTAAGAGAGAGTGGAATGGAGCATTGGTGGTCGTGTCACTAGTTCGATGTTTACAGAAATTTGAATTTGAACCAAAAGCAAAGCATATCAGGTTAGATAGTAGGAAAACGATAATAGTAACTATAATGAATAAACGTATAACAATATAACCACTGTGTGACAGACAGCAACAGGATCACTAATTACTTGTCAGAATTATAAACTAGTAGTAAATAAAGGAGATATTGACAGAAGACAGATGGACGAACAGACTACTTCTTTCTCAGCTTGACAGATATTGGGGGAAGGGTAGGGTAGTCCAAGATTTGAAAATTGAGTGCAGTTTTGAAAATACGGACGCTAGAAGCCAAACAGTCCCGATTGGCTGGAGTCTAATATACTAACGGAGGAATAAAACTAGTTTGAAGGTAGTGATAGACGCCACTTGAGAAATAAATTCTCTACACTAAAGTTGTTTTACAAGCAAGATAATCGTACTGTCTTGACTTTGCTGTTCTGCACCAGCAAGCGATCTGGATTTGACCATATTTATCGCAAATCCAACTTATTAGTGTTAATATTTCTCTGATGCGGGTTTTATCTATGACTCGAAGTGAGCCCAGGTCAACTGAGATCTGTATATTCCTCAGCATTATAAAGAAGTGAGGCAGTATCAACTGTGTGCCTCCCTGCTATATTTAAAGATCAGAATCCTGACTTGGTTGTGGAAGCTGGTGATGTGACTATATTTCATCTTGTACACCAGAAGACACAAAGTTAAGAAATTGTCTGCAGGCACTGGATATTTCAAACCCAAATACTCTCATTTCCCACATGTTTAATAAATCATTCAGATTATGATGAACATAGACGTTCTTCTTAACGTTACCCATTCATAGGATCAAGAGTAAAGTAACACTGTTCCGGATTGACACATTTAATTAAATTTGTGAATAATAACATATACAGTTATAAATTGAATCATTTTGATGTAAATATTTTGATTGATCATTTTGAGTTTCAATATTCCAGTATACACAAAATGATGATACTGGAACAATAAATTGTAAAAAATATTTCACATTTAAAACTTATCTCTGGGTGTTGTTAATTACTTTTCCTATAGTCTTAGGTGTATTTGTTGTCATTTTATTACATCACATTTTACATTACCCTAGACACAATTAAAATACTTAGGAGAAAAATACGTCGCAGGTTGAGGTCGTAGGGTGGTAGCAGCAAGGTTCTCTGAAAACACAAAACCTAGTATTTATTAGACACAGGGGCCTTCACAGCTTGACCTCACATCTGCATAAATTCACATTTTATTATTTAACATCAAAATCCACCACAATTACCTGCATTTATTCTCATTATCTTTGTCTTTTCCCTGTGTGTCGGCGTCTGTGGCCTAATGGATATGAACGCAGTTTCATAATCCAGATATACCAGGTTCGAAACCTGCTGCAGGCGGTTTGGTAGCAGATCGCTTTGTGTGGATTTTTAACAATGGTATAAGCGCCGTACCGTTCAGAAAGCAATGGCAAACTACTGAATGAAAAAATTGCCTAGAAAAATCACAAACAGCCAATAAAAGCTGGGGTTGATTGCCACGTCCTGTAAAGGATAAGCAACTAACTTTTTTCCCTGTGTATTTTTAGACCCAATTGATGTGACCTCTCATCGAGTGTTTTCAATTTATCCAGTCTTGGCTCTTTCTTTCCTGGAATCCCAAGCATGACTTGCTGCTTTCCTTGTATATTGTTGAGATGGTGTTGAATTTCTGGTCGACATCATCGGTCTCTGTTCTTTCCTGGCTATTGGTAATCTGATATCGTCTCTTTACGTCGACCACGAAAGCTTTTCTGGTGAGGGGATCCTTAAGTTTCGTGATGTTATATCTGTTCTGTTTTACTGCAACTGGTCGAGCAGCTCTGAGTTTTACCTTCAGTCTTGCTACTACTAGGTGATGATCACTTCCCACATCTGCGCCTCTTCTTACTTTCACGTCTTGTAGTGCATGTCTCCATCTGCCATTTATCATTATGTGATCTATCTGGTTTCTGTCTCGTCCGTTTGGTGAATCCCATATTAACTTGTGTACTTCTTTGTGTGGAAAAAGTGTTCCTCCAATGACCAGGTTGTTAATACTGCAGAAGCTTATTAACTTGTCCCCATTCTCATTTACTGTTCCACTGCCGCATTTCCCCATTACTCTTTCGTTATAATTATTGTGTGTTCCAACTTTCGCATTTAGGTCTCCCATTACTACAATAAGATCGTAGCTGGGTGCAGTTTGCAATTCCTTTTGTACCTGTTGATAGAACTCGTCCTTGATCTCTTCATCGCTGCCGTTTGTTGGTGCATAGCATTGTATAATTGTGGTGTTGGTGAATCTCCCTCTCAGTCTTGCTCTTATCAGTCTGTTGTTGATGGGTTTCCATTCCAGTAAAGACCTTTCCATTCCTTTCTTCGGGATAATGGCTACACCTTCGTTGTGCTGACCATCCTCTCTACCAGAATAAAGTACTGTTTCCATTGTAGCTGTTTTTATTCTCCCCATCCCTGTCCATCTGCTCTCGGTTATTCCCAAGATATATAATTTGTAGTTCCTCATCTCTGCTGTAATTTGTCCCAGCTTTCCGACTTGGAACGTGCTGCGCATCTAATCTTAACCAGACTCTCGAGAACTCTAGCGACCTTTCTGCACAGAAAAAAACCCACCGGAAGCAGAAACTACTATTAGCAGCTTTGTCAAACCTAAAAGCTGCCAAGTGACTTTTTACATAAAACACCATACCATCACACGATGATGTGTATTTTCTGTTAAAGATTATACAATATTTTTAACCTGTTAAACTTAGTTGATTATTAAATCTGTTATTTGTAAATATACAAATTTAACGTCGATTTAATCATTTTAAATGGACTGCATGTTAACAATTGCCCTGCCCAATGCAGCATTGTTCTTGACTTCTGAAATATCTTATGAATTCTCCCTTGAGATAGAAGCATCTTTATCCTTCTATCTACACCTCTGTCAAGAGTAATCTTGTGCGACGGTAGACACATTTGAAGACCCATATTAGATACTCTTGGTACTATTGGACTACTACTGCAAAGCAGGAGAGGCAATTCCGTGACAAAAGTCAACAATGCACCTTGAAAATAATGAAGACAAAGGTATACGTGTTCTTTAAGACAGTGTTGAATTTACGCGTCACAGTGTTTAGTGTGGCCGTTTCCGTATTTTCCCAAAAACGTGGCACGATTGTTTCACTGGTTACAAACTTTCATTACGAAAATTAGTACTGTGTGGATATTTAACTTTTGGGTATCTAAGATGCCATAATGTTGACTACATTCTAGGTCAAATAGTGGAGAACTTATTTAACTATGTGATGATGGGCAGAAACAAATGGAACGAATAAACAGAACTAACGTCACAAACAGGTTAATTAATGTGACATTAAGAACACATTATTTGGTACATAACAACAATTTTTAGTATAAGAAATTTTCGTGTTTGTGTTTATCAGAATTCATCCATACGAATTAGTTATTCCCTTGCTTCTTTGTCTTGTCAACCTACAGTTTTATTTTTGGTACAGTTTCTGAAAGAGACAACCCCATATCATTTTCAGACTGCAATGTATTTTTCTTCTTTCTTGCTTCGGATTAGATTAAGACCTGTCGTTCGCTCTTTATTCCACAACTTTGTTTCTCACTAACACTACTACTGTTGGAATATTTCATTTGGATTATATACAGTGTGGTCCAAACGTCTTGATTCATAGAGAGTTCGGCTGTGAGGTCCCTGTCTTGTGTACTTGAAACAATCGTCATCTGTGCTAATGTTAAATCCATTGGCACTGATAAAAAATGATTATGTAGACCGTTAGAAAGAGAAATATTTATATGAGCAAATTACCTAACATTTTCCATACGTTCGCTTTGCTTTGTAGCTATTTAGCAATTATCTGCGCAACTTTATGATGTCGCGTAGGGGATCCCTTGGCGTATCCCCTTGTGTATCGTCATTTGATGGAACTTAAGAATAACATTTAAAATCTTATGTGCTTTCCTGCTGCACTCTAACAACACAGTATTTTAGAAGCAATGAATGTAGTCGCTGGCCGGTCAAACATCACTTGGTGTTTGGAGGACCCACCAGTAAATTACGAAAGTCACTAAAACAAGTTGTCTTACATCCAAAAACAAAAATTTCATTACGAATATGTTTTTCTGTAACCGCTGTATCTCTTCCTTTGTGTAATTTATGACTGTGCGTATTTATAACAGCGCTGGTCGGAGACCCAATTTTTAGTTTGTTGTGTAATACAGTTTGTTCAGACCTGAGTGGAACATTCCCAGTTCCGATGGTTTGGCCACGTCTGCAGAATTGAAGAAGAACGTCTACCACGATAAATATGGATCCAGATCTCCAGGAGGACCCATAATTCGCTATGAGAACACCATTGAGCTGTGGGGTTATGACATCATTAGTGTGAAATATAATGGAAAGAGGGCCTAAAGTAATCTGACACTCTTTTTGTGATCCCGTTAGCGTTCTATGATTTGCTTGCAAAACTATGCATTTACAACCTGTGTTTACTCACTTTTTCACCCACGCCTCTTTTCTTTGAACATAACCAAATGAAGTTTACCAACTTTCGTGACCTGTGAGTCATAACAGGCAACGAATCAGGTTTGTTTACCTGGTCTCCTCAAGCAAGCCTATCTGTCAATCATGCGATACCTGACAGACCGCACGTCAAGTAGACTCATGGGCAAAATCTTTTCCCGAGACCCTTTGAAGTTTGCACTTGGGCTCTTTGATCTTGGAAGCGGGCATTCGTACAGAAAAAAATCTTCGAGAACCGCGTTACCCGTATAAGTCTTTTGATGACGATCAAAAGCGCTCGACAGAAGGCCGACTGTAAACTTTTATCTGGGGAACTCGTGTTTCTGATTCTCCGGTACACAAAATAGTATGAAAAGTAACATCATCTATAGATCAGAGAAACATGATGTTATATAAACTGTGTTTTCTTAAACCTGCTATCAGTTGTCTCAGAATTGTTGGATAGTCTAAGCATGTAGTTGTACAACCATTGTGGAAAATGTGTTAATAGCATTCGTGAGGATCTTTTCTTCTGATATTCTGGTAATAGAAATTAGTGTTTACGTGGTCAAAAGGCTTACATTTTACCAATTAAAAGCTTTTGCTTTACCATTATAATTCACTTACATTTTCTAGCTGGTAAAACTAGTGAAATAAAATAACGCGTAGATATTTTATACCAGAAGTTCAGTTATAATATTAATTTTCACCACCCGCTATCTCGCACAAGAAGAGATGGTTTTAGTTGACTGATTTATGTGTATACATGCTTTTTTTTTTATTCCTAGTTTTTTTATTCCTAGCAGACCTGATCAAGGGCGTCCAGCGTTCTTTTTCTTCATTTTATGATTGGTTAATGTTGTCTTTTCTTAGCCTGTGCGTCACTGTCAAGAACCACTTATCATGGAGAACACTCCACGGGTTACACCACTGCTGTGTGGGTTTACAGTATAATAACAAATATAGGCTCGCCCTTCTAAGGGTATGACAACACAACACTGGCTGACAAAAGTAATAAACACCTTCAACAGGCACTTCCATTTAATAATCTACACACAATAAGGCCTCACACCGCCATCAAACGCATCAAATACAATAATTAGAAAACCACTGTAAACCTGCCTTAGCAGCTTAAACTATCACCTTCATACACGAAGATACAAACTATAAAAAATGGCTGCTATGAATATCGCTCACTGTTAAGTCATATTTTTATTATGAGGAGTTAAGTGTTTAAGACTCGTGTGTACGGGTCGGATTTTTGTACACACACTTTTTGAACACAGCTCTTTTGACTAGCTGTTAGTTTGCTTTTTTAAAAATAGGATAAAGAAACTGTCGAACGTACTATGAATTAGTTTTGGGGGGAAAGGCGGATGAATTCTGCTCACATCTCAAGCTGCGAGTTTGCGCTTGAATGAATTGCGTACTGAGCTGTTTTAAGCAGCTGATTTTTCGTCACAGTATTTGGCTGGCAGGGCTTGAAAATGAACGCTTTACCATTTTTGCTAGTGTGTTCCAGCATATATTCTTTTTGTGAAAGGAATATTTGATAATTGTAGAATGTACTTTATTGAGGATATTATGAGGCCACGGATTGTACAGGTCATTATTCCATATCCATATTCTGTGATGGATTGTTTTTGCAGTTAGATAGTGCGTTGGAGAGAATGTTGTTTTCTCCGAGGGAACTTGTTATTCAAAGCCACGGATCTCGTTGGCTTGTTAATACATTGTATTCATATTGATTCAAAGTCATGGACTATTGAGAACTCGAATGATATGTTTGCTGTACTATTATGAGATGAAATATGTGCTGCTATGTCCTGCAGCCTATTCACCTATTTGCTGATTCATGTTTCCTGATGGATATTTGTACTTAATGCCCATGATTTGCTGTGGTGGTTTATGCAACCGTTGTTATGGATTTACTTACATGTTGCTTCATGAGTATGCTGTGAATTGTCTTGCTATGATGTCTACGTGACCGTCTCGTCAATAAACTGTATAACGTTGCCAGGTCTTACAACATTTCCTGACTTCTACGTTGCTGTGGTGTTAGTGACTTATCATAGACACACTTAAAGAACCTATACACATTCGCGTATGTTATATTTCCATAGTCACACACCTGTCGGCTATCCGTAAGCCCGACTTATGCTGATCGCCATTTATCAGCGAAAGTAATAATAACATTTATCTTATTGATGACCCCCACCAGTATCTTCCATCAAATAAAACCCTTTAACACTCACCTGTGCGGCAAAACTATGACAATGAGACACTCAAAAATCATCAGCATCTTATCAAACAACGGCCTGTAGACAATACGATCTAGACCCTTCACTGTTCTAGAATTAACAACGTAATTATCACCAAGGTCCGAAAATATGGCAGGCACTCAGTTTACAGTCCACAATATAAACCACATAGCGATCTCGCTGACATAAGGGAAACCCGTACTGCCTGGACGAAGGATAGTTTCTCGCTGACTAATTTTTGCGCATTTTTTCCCGACTTCCAGTAGTCACATGCCCAACCCGTTCGGCTAACCTCGGCCTCTCCCGACTGGCTTTTCAACATTAGATGCACTGCGAAATAACGATGTGACAGACACCATTTTCATTTGTAAGCAAATACTTGCCAAAGATACATGAGAAACATTTTAACTTGTATTTTTAACTGGACTTACAAAACTCAGCGATATTTTTTTCAATTTTACTAGTCCACTTGGGTACACAAAAGAATACTTATACTCCCGACTTCTGACAGTCGTATTCAAGAGGATTTATCCAGAAAGTTACGCTGTTTCAGAATCGGCACTCTCCCATAGAGTCAGCCGATATGATTATCATCATCATCATTCGTGACATTTTTAGGAACCAAATGTTTCCCAATACTGGAAGTATTTTCGTCCTTTTTTAACTATGAACCTCAAGAGCACGTTTTGCTGCACTAACTTTTCGCGGTGACAGTTTGTTCATTCAGGAAAAACCCACACCAGATTCGGCGTTCACCTCGCTAGTCTTGATTTATTACAGGATGGACTTAGGGCCAATTTGAGAAATAAAATCTGGCATTTTTTTATTCAGATAATTGTATTTCCAAGGGATATCACCAAGAGTAGGTAAGTGTGATTGAGTGGCCACGGTATGACAGAGAGAGTGAATATTTTTCTTTGTTACAGGAAATTTACCAACATTGGATTTTGCTTGCAAAAAAAACTGTGGTTCTGTAAAATATTCCATGAAAAATATTGCTTGTACTGGCAACCAAAACTCTTAGCCACTCCGGCCACCAGGGTAGAACAGAAAACACCAAGTAAGAAAATGGGATTAAATGTATATCGAAGTGCGCTATCTGGCGCCGATGAAACATTTTAGTGTGCTTTTTTTTTTTTTTTTTATCCCCTTATCGGGGTTCAAAATGAGGTCATAAGACTTTATTTGGTTTGGTGTGTTAAAGGTGTGTGAACCCGACCCAGGATAAGACCCGGCATACTCTAGAAATGATCCCTAGAAGTACGACACTTTGATCTTAGCCAAAAGGTCATTTTAGTGTGCGCATCTGCGACCACAATATATGATGGGATGTTTCGTGTCATTGAAAGTGTCATGGCAAATATGTGCTCATTATTTTAACATAAGCATCATACTCATAGTATTTAAAGTTGTTTTCATTCTAAACACGACAAACAGAATAAACGTTTAACAATTGAATAATTGTGCTAATAAATATAAGAGAATATTTTATACCTTATATAATTGTGTAAAATAAATTGATAAAACTAAATAAGTAACGAAAACCTGATATTTAATTCAATATTTTTTGTATAAGAAAATTGTTCCCCTTTGAAAGTAAATATGATACATTCCCCTAACTTCTTAATCTCTTTTATTATCTTCAACAGTAAGTTGTCTTTGGTAAGCTTGTATCCTACAGTTAACTATTTAGTGTTTTTCAATTTTACATACAAAATGTTTTAAGTATACCAAACGTACTTGTGTTAATACTACCAAAGACACTATATATTACAATTCTCTATCTATTTCACCACAGTTTGGTATATAATATGTACATGTACACATACAATATTAACATAAAATGTTCACTAAAAGATAGTACACTTCACTGTTTAGAATTCTTCAAAAATTAATTACGGCGCAGGGGGGAAAATAATTACGGAGTCAAAGAGATAAAGTTTCATAAGGTTAAGTCTTTCTTCTTCTTCCTTCTTCCTCGTTTGTCCTGAAAAGGACGTTGGTTGCGTTGTGTCTGTTTACAGCGCAGCTGCGATATCTGCGCCTTTCGGCCGGCACATCCGACTTCAGCACAGCATTTTTTATGTCATTTTTGTTTCACTTATTTCCGAGATTCGACATCCCGTCTAAACCTGACAAGAGGTGTGATCTCTCGGTTATAAGTTGGGTATATTGTGTACATTTTTATAACATTTTGACCTCTGGACAGTTATCTCTGTCCGTTTTTTTTTTTTAAATTTAGCGGGTATGGGGGGGTGCCTCATATATTTGCCTTGAACATGTAGATTTCCGTGACACACCACACTAGAGGTGTATAAGCTGGCTCCTGGCCGTCAGGTCGTACATTTATTCGAGTGTTGCTGCTTATTCACCCCAACCCATATACTTATTTATTAATATTTTCTAAGAGTAATGATTTTACCTCTATATCTATTACTGCTAGTGTGCCGACGTGTCCTTAAAAGTACTACTAGCTGAAATAAAGATCCATGTGTGTTTTTCGTTTCCTCCTGTGTCTACCGATAGTGTTGTCTGGACTGTTGACAAAGTCATAAATCAGCTGGACTTTGTCAATGATGATTTGAAATGGTATCTAAAATTGCAATAAGTAATTATTTCTTTGATTGTTTATTGTTTCACTGTGTTGTTTTATTTGATATGTCAGTGATAAACTGTCTCTCTTGTTCAACCGTTTTTGTTCGTTGTTTGTCGATTGTCTGCTTTGTTTTTCTACCCTTAGTTATATAACCATAATCGCTGTAGTCAGTTGTTGGTGTTGGTGTTTGATGTGTAGTTTCTGCTTACTTCACAGCGTATTTGTTGTCACTCTATTTATTGTCTTAGTTAATGGTTTCAACAATAATTCTCATACCGCTATGACATATATTAATAATCTCAACAAAAAAAAACCTAAGTGATAGCGTTGTAAGTCTGCTCTAGCCCATCTATAGTTCTGTCAGTATTACAAATATGCCCCAGTAAGCTCGCCTGTAGTTCTGTCAACATTACAAAACTTTCCCGTCCAGCTGATCTGTAATTCTGTAAATATTATTAAATGATGACTGCCTTATTGCGAGTTTCTTACAGTGAACCAAAAGCAGAGGTAGTGTGACGTGGAACGAAAATAGTGATACAGTAATCTGACAGCCTTTGCTTTCTCATTTAGTGTCTACCTTTGGCTAAGCATATTAAACAACATTAAGTGCGAAAACAGGGAACTTCTTGTCCGAGGAACAGGCTGGCTTCAGATCGAAAAGAAGTACCTCAGAACAAATCTTCAATATTAGATTACTGATCGAAAAACATCTCCAACATCAACACGATTTATACCATAACTTCATAGATTTCACAAAAGCCTTCGATCGAGTCTGGCATGAAGGCTTATGGCAAATAATGAGAAAATTAAATTTTGATACCAACATCATAGATATCATTGAAGCACTATACACGGACGCAAGCAGTGCTGTTTTTGCAAGTAATGACATTGGAGAATATTTCCAAACAACTGTAGGAGTTCGCCAGAGATGTATCCTGTCCCCAGTGCTCTTTAATATATATCTAGAACATATTATGCAGGAGGCTCTCTACGATTATAAATCAACCATATCGATTGGAGACCGACCTCTTTGCAATCTACGTTTTGCTGATAATATCGATCTTATAGCTGGAACAGAATCAGAACTTCAAGACCTTACCTCTAGACTGGAGAAAGTAACAAGAATTTATGAGATGGAAATTAATATAGAAAAAAGCAAGATATTGGTGAATAGCCATAAGAAACATGTTCCGACCAACATTACGTTAAATGGGCAAACACCTTTAAATATCTGGGGTTCACTATATGTAGTGATGGAAGATCAAGTAAAGAAATCAAGACAAGACTTGAGATGGCCTCAGCTGCCATGACAAGGCTGAATGTGATCTGAAAAAGTAACATCAGTTTTCCTGTGAAGATCAAATTATACAAATCACTTGTATTATCTATTCTCTTGTATGGGTGTGAGGGCTGGACACTCACTGCAGATACGGAGCGAAGGATTCAGGCTTTCGAGTATATATGTTATAGAAGAATTTTGCGCATTTGCTATAAAGAGCACAAAACAAATGTCTGTGTTAGAGAGAAAATAAACACCTATGCAGGAACCACTTTTGTCAGTAGTGAAACGTCGAAAGCTTGCCTGGTTTGGGCATATAACTCGTCATGACTCTCTTTCAAAAACGATCCTCCAGGGAACAGTCGAAGGTAAACGGAGAAGAGGAAGGCAAAGAAAACTCTGAGCTGATAACATCAAAGAATGGGCAGGACACGGTTTTTCCACACTTGTACGCATTGCTGAGGATAGAGAGCAGTGGAGGACCCTGTCTGCTGATGCTTCCACCATGGCACACCTACGACCCATGATGGGTTACGGGTTGAGATGAGATGATTGGCTAAGCCAAATCACGCAATTTTCTGTTTGTATGACTCACCTTTGAATTCTCGCCTTTTTTCTGGAACATAACAACAGAGTTGTTTACCAACTTTCGCATACCTGCCAGTTTAACAAGGTAGCGAATCGCTTTTGTTTACCTGAGTTTCTCACGCGAGCTGATTTGCCAATTATCGATCATTAGACAGATGTGAGTAGAAATAACTGATTGTTTGAAGAGAGACAAGGGGCAACAATATTTTACCGACCACCTTTGATGTTCGCACGTTCCAGGGGGAGATAATGTTTGATCTGCGCAAGGGGACGTAATCTACGAGAGGCCCGTACATGGCAAAATTATCTGATGTCGGTCAGCATCGCTGAGTAGAACGAACGAAGAAACCTTTGATCCGGGAAACGCAGTTCCTGAAGTCCCTACTATACAGAAGGTGTGAATTGTAACGTCTTCTGGTGAGGATAACACCATGATCGGTATATGTACCGCTCTCTCTCAAATTCAGTTATTAGAGTAGCTCAGAAATTCTTGGATAATCTAAGCACGACGGACTAGAACCATTCTTCGCTAAATGTGTTAAATTGTCCCGTGGGGATTTCATTTTCTGATTTGTGGTAATAGAAATTGTGATTAAGTGTTAAAATGTGTTAATTTTACCATTTTAATTCACTGTAATTCCTTAGCGTATAAAACAAGTGAAATAACATAACGCGTAGATACTTCTTGCCAGTCGTTCAGAGCAATGTAATTTAAAACACCCCATTTCTCTTACACAAGAAGATACGGTTTAGCTGACTGAGATTATTAAGTGTGATGGTTGCGTGACCGAATAGAATTCGCATTATACGTATTTCATTGTGTGAAATTAAATAAGTGACTAACGTTAATGTCATGTGACAAAACAACATACGCTGACAAATAGCTAGTAGTGATAGGCGATTTTGTTAAAATGCGCGTATGGATAAATTGAATAATAATTGACTTTGTGCGCTGTTCAGTTTCTCGTGGGCAATAACGGGGTAGGACACATACCCTTTTTTCCCGACATGCCATAGCAGAAAACTTATGGGGGGGGGGGGGGGGAATAGGATAGTAGCAGTTTTTGTAAATGTTCTTTTCTTCCTTATCTAGCACCTGATCAAAACCAGCGGATAGCGGTCTAACATTACCAGTACCATTAGTATTTTGGGTCTTCGATTTTTGGACCTGTTCGGTCCTCTTTCTCCATTCAGAGTGAGAAATAGAAACAGTAAGATTAATCGTAACTGGACGGTACATTACCCAGAATTATTTATCCAATTTTTCCAGCCCACTGGGCATACGAAAAAACATATATTCCTGACGTTTGACAGCAGTAGCAACGGAGTGCTGCAGAAAAACTACGCTGTTTCAAAATCGGCACTCACCATAAGGGCCAGCCGATAGGATTTACCATCATTATCAGTTTTTACATATTGTAACATTTGTCTTAGCAACCAGAGGCTTGACAATACAGGAATAATTTTTCTCCTTTTGTAACTGTGAACGTTCCGAGAACGTCTTGCTTCAGTAACTATTTGCGGTGACACATGATTCATCCAGGAAAATTAAACCTCCAAATTTGGCGTCCACCTTGTAATTATTATTCGATATAAAGGCTGGACTGGGGCCATATTTGGGCAACCCACTTGACAGTATAGGTTCAAAGTATTGTAATTTTTCAAGGGATACCAAATTCCGATTAGGTAAGCAAGAGTGTTTGTGACCACATATGACAGAGTGAGAAATGGAGAGAGTGAATATTTTTCTTTGTTACAATCAGTGTACTAATTTCTTTTTTTATTTCGCTAAACTGAGTACTTTACTGAGCAGTAATTTAGTGGGGAATTTGTTCTTCATAGTCTATTCTGTAACGTAGTGTTTATCTTTGACCTTTGGGTTATTAACTTCTTTTGGGATCCTTTCTCAACAAGGGAAGGGCACATATTCGGTTATTTTCATATATCTATAAACTTGATTTATTTGATTTCTCTATATGTTTGATGTTGTAAAATGTTTAAGGATAATAACAAAAAGAACTTACATTTGTGTGTTGGTCAGACCCATACCTAATTAACCATAGTTTTTTTCACGTTTTGTGTGTCTTGTTGTCACATAATTGTGTGTGGGTGTGTCTAGTTAAACTTATCTTTATAAAGATAAGGGGTTGGAAGAGTGTTTTACTCTACAATATAGTCGTATAGATAGGCTGGATTCGAGAAACTATTCAGTCCAGAGACAACTTTTTCTCCTGTACTATTCACTCGTGAAATCTATTTCTACACCTTTAGTCTCACCTATTTACCACTATCACCTCTGCTCAGACAGGACCATAAATATCTTCTAACCTATCTAACAATATATGACAGGTAGTCCCAACCTACACATGGAGCAGGGAGTGAATGATGAAAGAAATGATGTACATAATCTATATTATTAACATTTTCGACCATGTAGATGCAAATGTTAACATATTCAATCTATTATGTTAACATTTTCAAACATGGTAGATGAAAAGGAAAACATATTCAATTTATATTATTAACCTTTTCAAGCAAAGTACAATGTAAAGTTAAATATGCATCTATTCAATTTAGATGTAATGAATGCTTTTCCGCTCAATGAAATTAATATTAAGTATCAACGAGGGTAAAAGTTGTGAAGTAGATGAGATAGTAAAATGAGGCAAATTATTTCACATGATGACGTTGCCATCCCCCATGCAAACCTTTCAATAGTCACCTTTTACGAAATGCCAGAGTGGGTATTCCTATTTTTGTCTTTGTCCCTTCAAAGACCAGCGGAAACTGTCCAGGACTTATTATTACTCACTTTTGTAACAACCCATGTGTATAAGGGAATGATGCCTAGAAGAGTGTTCATGAAGTAGAAGTAGAAAGAGATGAAAAAGGCAATTCTTCCCTTTCGTCTTTTGTACCACAACTGGAACAGAATCAGTATCTGAGGGCAAGAGTGTAGAATAGGATACCAGTTTCCAGAATGGACATTTAACAAAATAACTCTTAGTAGTTAAATTGTTTAAATTGTTATTTTTAATAGCGTTAAATTGCGTTTATGCATCAATCATTTTCCTTGTGGCTTCCTATAACAGCCTGGAGTCAATACAGCAGCTGGTTCTCTCGCCGAAGCCTGCACGAAGCATTCACTTTGTAACCGTTAGGTTGGTTCAGATAGAAAATTTGGTTAGATGAGGGTAAGTTTTATGGTGGAGATTAGCTGATTTTAATTTATAGTCTAAGGGGAATAATCGATAGAACGAGAAGAGAGGATCAAGAGTAGTGCTTAATCTCTTCTTTACTAATACGGAATGTTTGCCTTTGTTTATTTTTTTTTTTTTTTTTTTTTTTTTTTTGGTAAGGTGAGAAAAGGAAACTGTTCACGTGTTTTAAATTGTCTGGTGAGTTATTTGTCAGACAACGTGTACGGGAGTGTTCGAAAAAAGTTGTTGCAAATCGACGATTTAGATTAAATCAGTCTGCTACCAGATGTAATAAAAGTAGCATCAGTTTGCTTCCAGCTGTGATATATTTAGCTTCCAGATATGGTAGCGAGTAGAATTGTCATCGGGCTAATAAGCCAATGGTTTTGGTTGATTCTGTGGTGGCA